>WNHD01005078.1:0-11964 GCA_011057455.1 Ganaspis sp. Gsp50 | reverse complement strand
AATCCGTGTACACGATTACTCAAAATCTACTGAACCAATCGATTTGAAATTTGGCACACTACTTCGTCACATAATTCATCAGGTAACGCTGTCGAGATTGTTTTTTTTTTAATAATTATTAATTTTACAATAACAAATCGATCGATTTTTTTGAGCCAAAATCGGATTTTGGACTTTCAAGTGCTACGAAAAATCGAAAAATAGAAAAAAAATATATATCTCGACAGCGTTACCTGGAAAAACATCTCCTTTAACAAAAGCACTTTGGTTTTTTTTGTTTTAAATAATTCTGTAACGAGTTATCGTGTACACCGCACAACAACTTGTTTTCGAGGCGCCTTTGGAAATTCACTGTCACTTGCACAATTTCCAATATTTTTTCATGAAAATTTAGGAGAAGCTTGTTTAAATGTAATATTATGATATGGTAATTGATTAAATAGAGTCACAATATCTGTTTGGACAAAAAAAATTCCTAAAAACATGCCTTTTTTCATCGAATTAACCCTACCGCCCCCTTAAAGAATTTAAATTGTTAAAATCAACTATTTATTAAATTCTATAAATTGTTTCTATAGTATAGTGTGATTTTATTGATCAAAACAAATAATACAACGTGAATTTCAAAGAACAGTTTTTAGAAAACGTCATATATTTTATGTTTTTACTCATAAATTTATATTATTAGAAAATTTTCTGCTTCTAGAATCATTTACTTATTGCAAACTGAGTTCTTTAAGAAGTAAAAAATATTTTTAACTTTTCTACACTATTTATTTCCAGTTAGTATATAAGTTTGCGGCAAGTTTGACATGTACTTGAAATGTCCCACTTTTTTTAAACTTACAATGCAAACTTACAGCAAACTTGCCGCAAGTTATAATAGAATAGTTAATAGAATTTTCACAAGTTTACTGCAAGTTTACCGCAAGTTCACCACAAGCTTGCAATGTAAGCTTGCTGCAAGGTTGTGAATTTTTTATACAATATAGGATACATGAACCGTATATGTTATAAGTGAAAAACAGTTACTGCTCGTTATTATAGAAAAGTTCTGCCCAGCTTTTAAAATTTTTAAAATTAAACTCAAGTTTTTTAGCTACAATGCAAACTTACGTGCTATCTCATTTCTGTTGATAATTCCCGTATTCCTGTATTGCTTGTTAAGAAAGCAACAGAATGTCTAAAATGTCGTAAACCACATTGTCTTATAATTTGTTAATTCTTAGATAATAATTATCTGATATAATTTTAAGTAACTCGACATTATATGATCTTTATATTAAGTAGTACAGTAATTTTTACTCAAATTTAATTTCCGGTTACCTACTATTAAAAGATATGTTAAAAATCTTTACCTACTTATATTAGACATGGCGTTTTTTAATATGAAATTAAAATTGTTTGTAGTCAACAAATTTGTAAAATTATTACGTATTAATTAAATATTATTTTTAAGATTATTACCGAATGGAATAAAAAAGTGGATCTGGAAAGATACAAACGAGCCTGGATAACATACGTTGGTTGTGAACCCTCTCCAAATGTATTTATTGGTAATTATTAACATCTTTTCATGATAAAAATTGGAAAATTGTAAAATTGCTATACCTGCTATTATTAATTCTTGATCTCAATGTTATCCGCAACCTATTTGTTATAAATAATTTATCTAAATTCTGTTATAGACGACACCTAATCCATTTTTTTCCATTAAACTCTAAACACATAAATACTAAATTATTTATTTTGTTTTATAGTTGGTCTCATAAATATTATAAAAAGTTATCATACTGAGTATCATATTGCAATACGACTTGATAAAAAAAACAAACTACAAAGCAGTGGTGATTTACTAGTAGAAGAGAATCAAGTTAAGAAACTTGTAAACAAGGAAGGTATAATAATTGTAATAATCTTTAATCTAAAATATTAAAATGTCACATTCTACTAAAATTATTCTACTGATAATTCTTTCTTCTGTAGAAAACAAAATAATTTAAAAATTATTATTGTAATTTTGTTTATATCATTTTCAATATAATGATTAAAGCTTAGGAGTATTTAAAATATGTCAGCATACCAATTTCAAATAGCAAAACATAAAGAAATGTCCAGAAGATTTTGCTGATAATATTAATGAATAAAATCGTTTTTATAAAATATGTCTAACCGCAATGAAGTTGTTTTCAGTCAATTTCAAAATTCTCGGAATAATATAATTTTAAATTTAGTTCATTGTGTATTAAAAAATAAGTACAATACTGACTTACAAATACAAATCTTTATAAATATATATTTAAAAAAAATATTTTAATGTCAACTTACTTTTTACTTTAGCTGACGAATATGATCCTCATGAGCAACCTTCTTCTTCATCTTGTAGTTCAGCAAATCAGTCACAAGTAATTCAACCATACACATGTCCAATGTGTTTAGAGAAGAGCAGTTCGCAAATAGTTTTAATACTGCATATGAAAAACGTCCATGGGTTACAAGCAGAGCACCACTCGAATGTATATATTCCTCAGTGTTTAGAATCCACTATTTTAATTAATGATGACGTAGATAATATAAACGACGCTACTGAAATTGATACTTCTGCCGAAGGATCAAACGGACAATCTACCAATGGCACTGATAACGATGATGAAATCGATGAGGAGAGCATAATGACAGAAAGTCTAAGTATGTTTATTATTAAATATTAATTGGTAAAAAAATAAAAAAATTACAATATTTACCAAAGTGCAATCTGTACAGTTTCAAATTTTAATGCATATGATCAAAATATAATTCGCTGTGAAAACATAAATATTTGATTTAAATAACTATTATGAATTCATTCAATACAGATAAAAGTATACCTTTTTTAATGAAACTTTCCACTAGTCCAAACATATTATTTTAGAGGGTGTCTAAGGAATGTTTCCTTGCCATGTGTGGTATAAAATACATTAATATTAATTTTAAAAATACAATCAAGTGCATTGATCCATCAGTTAACTTTAGGTGGACGTGTTATTAATTAATTTTTTTAAATGTTTTCTTTTATCAATTTCTTATGTAATACATAATATGAAATTAAAAAAGAACAATTTTAATGGAAAAATCCGGGAAAATCATGTTCTAATGAGATCCAGATAAGCCAGAATTTTTCTGGGAAGTAGAAAATGGTAATTCGCTAGATACCCTTGTTCTTGTATTTTAGAGTTTCCACTCTAGGGAATTTACATTCCCACAAACAACCATATGTATAGCAGCTTATGACCCCTGATAGTAAATTGCTATAAATGTTAATAAATATGCTTAAGATAGTACAGTAAACTATTGTGAGAAATAAAGTAAAAAATAGTTAATTGAATCATATAATTTTTTCTAATTAAAGTGTAATCATTGAGTACTCATTAATTGACATTTAAGTTAATATAATTAATTATTATTTATTTAAGGATACAAGTAATAAAAACAGTAGAAAACCTTATTAATTATACATTACTTTATTCAGCACAATATTTCTTTTAAACTGTTTATGTTTATTTATTGAGATGTATCACTATTTACCACAAGGAGGTAGAAGGCGCCATATTCCTAATTTTATATAAAAACCTATTTTTATTTATTTTTTCTTATAACAACTCGTGTGTCACTTTCTAGAATTTTATAAATGTATAAAAAACCTATCAAATTTAATTAAAATCAATGAAAGCGTTTTGTCGGGGATTTTCAAATTTACGAACAAGAAATAATGAAGAGAAATATAACTGGTTAATTTACAAAATAACAAAATTTAGAAGCCAAATATTTGACTAATCATTTGCAAATCCGTTGAAATAAATGTTTAACGGGCAGTTTGCCTAAGCTTACCATTAAATCTTGCGAACCTTGCACTGCAAGCTTTAGGCAAGATTTAGGAAAGGTTCGGTGCTAAGAAGTTAGGGAAGAAAAAAATCAAAATTGAGACAAATTATTTTTTTGTGCAAAACTGCAACGGTTTCTTACCTAAGTTTCGCCAACCTTATCAGACTAAATTTTTTTTAAATACCTCTTCAGTAGCAATTACAAAAATAAAAATAAAATATAACAAATAAACTGTTTAAATTATATATTATTGAAATAAATTTGTTTTGTTTTATTATATACAGTAAGGCCAATTTGCATGTAATCATAAAGAAAGTGTGAGTGCGAGTTAGGCAGAAATAGCTGTCGTGCTCATAGACGGATTACTTGCTAATTGACTTTACTTATATATAGTAAGCAAGTGATATTTTAAATAAATTTTAGCCTGATGAGATTGACAAACCTTAGCCAATATAAAACATTCAAGTATTACAAAAAAAGAAAATCCATTTAAATTTTTAGTTTGACCTTCCAAAGGTAACATAAGCAAATTCCATGTGAATATTATGCTATATGGAAATAAGATCACAAAACATTTATGTTGATTGAAAAATCTGTATTACAGAGATTTTGCAGAATATAAATTGTTTAAAAAAAATTATATATTAAGAAAATATTTGCTGAACTAGCTTGTCTTTTATATAAAAGTTTAAATAAAAATGCATTTACATGTTTATTTAAAATTTACTTAAAAAAAACACTTGCAATTTCATAAACATGCCGAACCTTAAACTTTATGCTTTATTAAAAGTTAGGCAAAGTCTCAGTACTATGTTATCAAAAATGTTGAAAACTATTATTTACTTATCCTCCTTTAAATTTTTAAATTTGTTGATTATTGATTGTCTAAATTATTTTTAATCTCTTTAAGATAATTATTTTTATATGTTTTTATGTTACAATAAGTATTTTTAGAATTATGTTCTTTTAAAAAAATAGTTTAAAAATTCATGTTTCTATTTAATAGTTCCAGAGGCCAAGTATAAAAAGAGAAATAAAAATAAGCAAGGAAAACACCGAATCCATTGTCCACATTGCAACAAATTGCAGCTTAATTCTTTTGAACTAGATATTCATCTTAAAGTTGATCACGAAGATGTATATCAACAAATGAACACAGAAGAACCTGCAGGATCTATGGTAAATTCATAAAATTATTTTAGTAGCACACGTCAATTCAAGACACTAATTTTCATCATATGTCAGGATTTGGCTATAATTCTTTAGTAGTGATAAAGATCAGCACCAAATAATTCTTCAATATTTTAAAAAATTTTTAAAAATATTCCATTTTAAACATTGTTGGATGTAATTAACCGTTCTTAGGTTATTAAACACGAAATGCTTTTTGTAATAAGTATATTTTTATTGAAAGTCAACATGAAGAAAAAAAGTCAAAAATAACACAGGCCTGCCTGGTTTTTTTATTTTTGATATCTCAATGGTTTCTTATATAGTTTTGTCCGGTGAACACGATACCAGTTTCCAAAAATTCCCATCACGTCAGGATCTTGAGAAAAGTGAGGGTAAAGTGTAAAAAAACGTGTTTTTGACGGTTTTCATCATGTTTTTTCTCTTTAAACTGACGTGTTGGAGACTTCCACAAGGTCTTAAATTACAGCCTCAAATGTGCACTTTAAGGCCCACATGCGAAAAACGAAAAAAAATTTTAAAATTCTGAGAAAAGTGGGGGCAAAGAGTTTCAAAAACATATTTTTGAGGGTATTCAAAATTTTTTTTCTCTTTAACTTTTAACTCTTAAAAACACGGTTTTTGAAGTCTTTACTCAAAATCCTGACGTAATGGGCAACATTAGAACCTGGGAACGTCATTGTTGGACAAAACTACATTACAAACAACTCCGAAATGAAATATAACGAAAAAAAATTTTTGGTGACAGTACCCTCACTTTTTCCAAAATACTCGGGTTCTTTTTATCTTTTGAATGTGGATCTCAAAATTGACATTTCTAGCTTCAATTTAATACCTTGTTGAAGTCTCTAGCACTTCAGGTTAATGAGAAAAAAAATGTTGAATACCCTCAAAAACACGTTTTTTGTACTCTTTACCCCCATTTTCTCAAAATCCTTTATTTTCTTTCGTTTGTCGCATATGGATCTGAAAGTACACATTTCATGCTTGTGCAAGTTTCTAGCACGTCAGATTGAAGAGAAAAAACATGTTGAAAACCCTCAAAAACTCGTTTTTTGGACTCTTTGCCCCCACTTTTCTCAAAATACTGACATGATGGGCAATTTTGGAACCTGGCATCGTGTTCAAAATTAAAATTTTGAAAAATTGTCGTGTCCTAAACTACATGAATTTGAAATAAAAAGTGCTAATAATTTCAAAATTGCATATTTTAGGAAATTTAAAAAATATTGAAAAATGTTTTGGTGTTGTTTATTACCACTAAGTGAATAAAAATATATGAAGTTACAGCTAGATACCGACTGGTAATGAAATTTAGTTTAATGAACTGACGTTGAATCTACCCTTTACAATTTATGAATCATACATTTATTATAATTAATTTATAAAATTTTTTTAAGGTTTTACTCGGCAATCACGATAGAAAGAAAAACGGTGGAAATGGAAAAAAAAGTAAAAGGAGTGGAAAAAAGCAAACAAAGGAGGATAGAGTTATTGACTTAGACTGTACTCAAACTATAAGGCTGTAATATAATGTAAATACTGAGAGAAAAAATACCGTAAAATTGTAAAATTAACTCATAGGGTTGCTACGCTTTCTGGAAACCTGGAAAAGTCAGGGAAAAGTCAGGGGAAATCAAAAAATTTCTGGAGAATAATAAATTTCTTCTTTTCTTGTATTTTCTCTCCCGTTTTCTCTTTCCATTTTTGTTGCTCATTGATTTAATTTCTTTAAATTTTATCATCTATTAAATTTATTTTGAGTTAATTTGTCATCTTTGTCAAAGTTTTAATTCTTTGCCATCTTTTCTCAATTAATACAAGCTTCATTTTGTCAAAATATTAATCGACTCGAGCTATGTAATGCAAATTTTATAAGAAATGAATTTTAATTACTTGAAATTTCAACCAAACGCGATTAAAGTCAATTTAAACTGCAACTATTCCAAATTTTTTGTAATTAAAATCGCAATTAATTAAATTCCAATCCTAATTTTTATTGCTCAAAATTAAAAGTATTTAAAATATTTAAATTAAATTCATTCAAAGTTTAATTTATTTTAGTATTCAGATTTTTTCGAATTTTCCACAGATTTTATTCGTTTTCTCCTAATTTATATTATTCTTTGACATTTTAAAGAATTTCCTAATTAAGTTGCAATTTTTAAAAATTTTCTCCTTTTGAAAAAGACTGCTGCATCTTGTTTTCTTAAAATTTCTCTATATTCAAAAAATCTGTAACTTTTTTTCTAGATTTTTTCATTTATTAATTTTGCTTCCTCATAGGGAAGCATTGTAATCCGTCCGATTTTCGATTTTCCAAAAATAGTCTAAATCAACTCCATTTCACCCAAAAAGCATAAATACGAAGATTCAAGCCAATGTCCAGATGTGTGTGTGTGTGTGTAGGTGGTCGTTTTTTGTGGACTCTCTATCTCGAGAACGTTTCGACCGATTTTAATGAAATTTGATACAGCTATTACACTCATAAAAATGAAGAAACAGACACAAGGAATTTTAGAAATATTTAATCAAAAAAATTTTAGCTCACTTTTTCCTTTAAAAATACAGTTTTTCTAATACCATTTTTTTCCTAATTACAATTTAAAGTAAGTAATGACAGAATTGCATTCCTTGCAACGAGACGAATCTATTGACCCATATAAAGTCTAATTTCATCAAGATTTAAAGGAATTATAGTCAATTTTGTCTCATTTTTAACATTTAAAATTTGATTTTTTGAAGAAAACTTTTAAAATTTTAATTTTTTAAGTATAGTTCTTTTTGGACAAATTTTCTACATTAAAAAACTGATCGATTGACCTGTACAAAGTATATACTATATAAAATTTCATACAGTAAATAACAATTTTTTCAAATTTTTGACATTCGAAGTTTGATTTTTTTATGTAAATTTTAAAATTGTTATTTTTTAGTGATAGTTCCCTTGGAAAATTATTTCTTCCTTAAAATACAAATCGATTGAACTATATGAAGTATGTAATATGATAAAAAATTAATAGAATAAATGACAATTAATTCTATGAGGAAGCAAAATGTTCAGAAATGAACATAATTTCCCACTAGTTTTACTTGTTTTAATTTTTATACAGACTATTTTTGTTCGTTTTACGATTTCTAAAATCGTTCGTAGATTTCCCGTTTTTTTAGATTATATCTTATTTTTATTATTTATTTTTATAACTTTTTGTTCTTGTGAACAATTTTCATCTATTCTTTTTTAAATAGCCTTTTCATTTATTATTAACATTTTTCCACGTTTTTTAATAGACTTTTTCCAATTTTCTGGTTTTTGCATTAGTTCTTAAAGTTTTTTGACATTTTCTCAAATGTTTATTTTTTGTATATTTTTCCGTTTTTTCCCACTATCTTTCATAAAGCTTAGTTTTCCATAAATTTCCTTACTCTTTCAAAGACTTTGACTTTCTATTTAAATTTCTTATTTTCTCCTAAAATGATTCCTTTTTTTCATCCAATTTCAAATATTTTTAGAGCTCTTAGTAGATTTTCTTATTATATGGGGCATTCCATGCCAAATTGGACGGTTTGAAAAAGAAAATTTTATTCCCGTTATTTTTTGATATTTTTAGTTTCACCCAAAAAAATCCTCCTAAATTTTTAGATTTTTTTGACAAGTTCTTAAATTTCAAAAAATACGCTCTTTTTAGTTTTTTGCTTATAACTTCTTAAAAAAGGCTTTAAAACGAAAAACTTATTGATTACAAAATTTTCGTTTTTTCCTGTACTTTTAGAAAAAAAATACAAAAAAATTATGTAAAGTGTTTTAATACGTGATTTTTTATTTTTAGTCTTTGAACAACATTTTTTAAAGTGAGTGTATTTTTTTATTTTTTTCAAAAAATTTTACAGTAAACTACTACTCGATTCACAACTTTTTAGGCCGGCCTAGTCATGGGTCCTCCATGTTTACTATTTTTTTGTAATTTTGAAAATCGAAAAAAAGTTAAAAAAAAATTTTTCAAATTAAAAAAGAAAATAGTTCTCATAGAGAACCCATGACCAGGCCGGCCTAAAAACTTGTGGTTTGAGTCGTAGTTTACTGTAAAAAATTTTGAAAAAAATAAAAAAATACACTCATTTTAAAAAATGAAGTTTAAAGACTAGAAATAAAAAATCACGTATTAAAACACTTTACATAATTTTTTTATATTTTTTTTCGAAAAGTACATGAAAAAACGAAATTTTGTATTCAGTAAGTTTTTGGATTTGAAGCCTTTTTTAAGAAGTTATAAGCAAAAAACTATAAAAAGAGCGGTTTCTTTAAATTTAAGAACTTGTCAAAAAAATCTCAAAATTTAGGAACAGGAGTTTTTTGAGAGGTACTGAAAAATATCAAAAAAATAATGGGAATAAAAAAAAATTTAAAATCGTCCAATTTGGCTTATTATATATGCCCCATATATAATAATTAAAGAAAAAAATTCTGGCTTTCTTTTTTTTAGATTATCATCATTTTTCGTAATTATTTATCTTTTTCCTAGTCAATTTTTATTTTATTTTTATTTTCATAAATCATACACGGGTACAAGACCCTTTATACTAAATACAAAATAAATTGCGAGGTGCCTGCAAGTTAAATGCTTACTAGGTATTAGTATTAAATAAAATACAACGCAAACTACAATTTAATATTTTTAAAACTTTTAGTAAATTCTTTACATGTTTTTCATTTATTTTCATAGTTTCCCTTTATTTGTTTACTTTCCTGGATTTTTTGAAATTTTCAGTCGATTTTCTTCAAATTTCTCACTTTTTATTGATTTTTTCATTTTTTATAGCCGTTTTAAAATTTTTCTGTTTTTCTTATTAATTTTTCTTTTTTTTTGTACTCTATTTTCTAAAATTGGTTTTAAAAAATATTTTCTTGTTTTTCCATTCTTTACCACTTTTTGTAGTTTTTTCTAAATTTGAATTTTTGAACTTTTTGACTGTCTTTTCTAATAATATTAAAAGCATTATAAAAATTTGCATTTGAGTATTTTTAGAATACTCATTACTGTGATCTCATTTGCAAAGTTTAAGAAATTTATTTTACTATTTTTGTTATATGCGTAGTTAGGAAATTTCCTACTTTAACTTTATTACTCTGTACGAAAAAAGGTCAAAAAATTTTTACATACTTCACAAAAAGTTAAATTAATATAAAGTTTAAAATGTGTGCATTATAATCTTGTTTACTAACAGGTACTATAATTAGAAAAAAATCCACATTGTATTAACTACTTCTTTATATAGACCATGTTTTAAGGAGGTATGGAAAAATACTGTTTTAGATCTGGAAAACCTGGAAAAGTCATGAAATTTTATTTGGATAAAATAGTAGCAACCCTGACTCAGGTCGAGAGTAACAGATAAATTAATAACTAATTAAATATAAAAATAAAAATGTACACCTATTAGCAGGCAGAAAACCTGGAGCTGTTGGTGTTTGTGGAGTTGGATAAACCAATGNNNTCACAACTGCTAGCATTGAATCAACTCTACTAGAAACAAAATTATCATCGCACTAGCTTGCCTTGTAAATTTGCTTATATTTTAAAAGACATTTCTCTAACGAGAAGTATCTCATGCTTTACATCCATGCGCATTCCTCGTGAATGGAAATATACTCGTACCTTATTTTAAAAATTAGATAAAATAAACTGAAAGTTCTCATACACATTGCCTATTTTATGGCGCAAATATTTTATTTTTATCGACATTTCACTGACAAGCATTGTAAAGGTTTTACCATAAGAAAAAAAACTCTTAAGCGATATTTGACAAACCAAATGATTGTAACCACAGTCTATGTTAAAAAAATGTTCTCATTTCGTTGCGTTATATAAAATTAGCATTATAGACTACCGAAAAAAATTCAAATTAGAATTAACCAATTATTATCTGATTTTAATTTAGCCAATTATCTTTAGTTTTAAGATAGTCGCTTTCCAAAGTGTGTACATTTGACATTATATGTGTAAATAAACGTTATTTCAATTTACAACTATTGTTTTGTCTTTTTAATTAATTTAACAAGTTTTTAAATGCAATACCACAAATATTATAATAAAGAAAAAGTTTTATGATTTTTATGAAAATTTTGAGGCCAAAAATTTTCATAAATAAAATTGTAAATTTAATTTAAATAATATTTGTAAATTATTATTTTCACACATGTACTTGTTTTGATAGAAATAAAATATCTTTTTAATTTAATAAAATTATTATACATACTTTACAAGAAATTTTATTAATTATTAAATTTTTATAGTAACACTTACCTGATGTAATAAATACACTATATTTTTGGATTAAATGATTTTTTCAATTAAGTCACAAAAATTAAATTAAATTATTACATGCTTTAAAATAATTTAATTTTACATTCATATAATTGATAATATAAAATTATAAATGATTAATTATTTATGTTTTGTATTATATTTGTTTATTCTGTAATATATTTTTATATTATTATATGTCAATAAAAAAATAATTAATTTTGCTATTTACATGATTATTTATAATCAGTTTTTAACACTTCAGTTTTTTGACACTGAAAAGTTCCTTCTTCAATTTTATATACCTTTATTTTGATAAATTTATTATTTTTTAACCTTATTTAAATTAATAATAACTTATATTACATAATAAACAACGTTTGTGCACAAGTTTTTCCAAATATATATATTTCTAACCAAAAATCATACATGCATCTCCATCTATTGACATTAATTCGCATACTTACCGCCACTTTCCATTTTCTCTAACCACACGCCTCTCTACCATTTACACAACCACAACAGATCACCAACAAGTGTGAAGTTAGCCAAATATAGCCAAAAATACCTTTTGACAATTCGAGTTTTCGATAAATTACAGCATAAG
>WNHD01005077.1:0-10548 GCA_011057455.1 Ganaspis sp. Gsp50 | reverse complement strand
TTATTATTATTATTATTATTATTATTATTATTATTATTATTATTATTATTATTATTATTATTATTATTAAACTCAGTAAATTATCATTATTTATTAATATCGTTTCTTTAATTTTAGTGACTTTTTACTAATTTTTAGCAATAATGAAATAAACGTATCATTAAAATTTGAATAAACATACTTATCTTTGTAGAAACAAAATTTTGGAATTGCTGAAACAAATAGTGAATTTAAAGTAAAAAGAATTGTGAAAATTGCTGTTAATTGAAATTGATGGACGAGTTTTCAATAATTAAAATTTAGACATGACTTTATTGTAAATAAAGATAAGACTTAAGATTGTGAATCAATTGTACAGTTTACAGTGTAAATAATGATAATAAATAAGTAATGTATACTGATAATAAAGTGTCATTAATAATACATGTGTACTATTCAAATATCATATATGCACTATCGTAAATCTCAACTACAGCTCTCTAAACCTGGAAATCTTCAAACAAATTGAATTCGTAAAAATCTGAAGTAATTTTTCACAAAAACTTGAGTAGAACGATTCAGAACTAATAAAAAACTAAATAATCTAAATAAATAAACTAAATAAACTAAATAAACTAAATAAACTAAATAAACTAAATAAACTAAATAATCTAAATAATCTAAATAAATAAACTAAATAAACTAAATAAACTAAATAAACTAAATAAACTAAACAAACTAAACAAACTAAATAAACTGAATAAACTAAATAAATAAACTAAATAAACTGAATAAACTAAACAAATAAATAAACTAAATAAAAAATTAAAATAAAACTATAAATTTTGGCGATGATTATTTAAAAAAGTCGAGTTTCAATTTCAACCACAAAAAACTACATCACGTCATCATTATTAAAAAATAATTGTAAATTTCTTGTTAATAATTAACTATGATTACATATTAGACATATCTTAAAAATCACAGAAAAGTCAAACAGAATTTCAACATTATTTCCCTTCTCAATGGATATTCCTCTACATAATTAAAATAATGTGAAAAATACTCTCATACATCACACAATGTTTAATTCCTCTGATGCATACAATTTAATTTTTTTTCATTTTCTAACATGTATTTAAAATTTGCAATCAGGAGGTACAAGATATGAGATGCAATATTCACTGTTAGATAAGTTTTTTTATACACTGATACGTACGATATGTTCTGAAGAATGGAAAATGTGCAACTTAGGATGATAAGTTACATGCTTTTTAATTTTTTAAACTAGCTATCAATACATTATAAGCAGTGAACTAGCGATTTTAAAAGTTTATAAAGCTCTTAAGTATTATTTAATCTTGATAAGACGAATCAGACACATTAAAAAGACTAGACACATTAAAAAGACTAGACACATTCAATAAGCGGTTCACCTCTTTGTTGCTTAGGTTACAATTTATTTACTACTAAGTTGCATTCGGATTTGTTACATTTAAATTAATTTGTAACGCGAGTTATTATATTTCAATTGCAATTTATACCAGAACTGTAAAGCAAAAAAATTATTTCAAATAATTTTGAATAGAAATTAAGGAAGAAATTAAAAAGTAAATTAATCGAGAAATTAAAAAGAAAGTATAAACAAGTGAACAAGGAATAGAAGAAGAAATAATAACAGGGAATAAGTAAAGGATATAAATCAAGAAATACAAAAAAGAATATTAAAAAAGAAATACAAAAAGAAATACAAAAAGAAATACAAAAAGAAACCAAAAACGAAATAAAAAAAGAAATCAAAATAATCAAGAAAAAGATAAATCAAAAAAACAAAATCAAAAAGGAAGAAGAAATAAGAAGAAATAACAAAAGAAATAGAACAAAATTAAAAGAGAAAACAGAAATTAAAACGAAAGAAACTAAAGAATTAATTACTAAAAATAAAATAAATTAAAAAATAAAATAGAAATAATTCGTAAACCGAGTTTGTAGAGAACTTTGAAATAAAAATGGTGTTTTTAAGAAACCTCTGCTTTTCTACATTTTTGTTGTATTTTGTGAGTACAAAAAGTGATGCATACAGGATTTTGGTGGTTTCTCCGTTTAATTCAAAAAGCCATAATAACATGTTGGAAAGTGTGGCAAAAGCGTTAGCAAGGAAAGGACACCAAGTTGACGTTATTTCGCATTTTGAGTTGAAAAATCCCCCCAAAAATTATAAAACAATTATTAATTTGGACGGAACGATGCCAAAATTTGTAAATTCTTGGACAATGGAAATGGTGAAGCATTTTAGAAACGTCGACATCATTCCTACAGCAGTTATAGATTTTGGAAATAATTATTGTGAATTAATGTCTCAAGAGATGATTCAAAAGTTCATTAAAAACCCACCACAGGATCCTCCGTATGATTTGGTTATTACTGAGGTGTGTATAGTTTGCTATTTTTATTTATTTACTTGTAGTCACAAAGTTCTTTATTGTTTATTGTAATTAAAAAAATAATGGAGAAATGCGTCTGAGCAATGATTGATATTTGAAATAATAATTTAAAAAGAAAATTAAAGAAATATAATTCATACGTAAACACAAGAAATAGTAATAAAAGTATATAATAAATAAAAAGTAACAATGGAACTAAGAATAAAAATAATACTGGAAATAATAAACAAAATAATACTGCAAATAATAAAGAAAATAATATTGCAAATAATAAACAGAATAATACTGAAATAATAAACAAAATAATATTGCAAATAATAAACAAAATAATACTGCAAATAATAAACAAAATAATATTGCAAATAATAAACAAAATAATACTGCAAATAATAAACAAAATAATATTGCAAATAATAAACAGAATAATACTAAAAATAATAAACAGAATAATATTGCAAATAATAAACAAAATAATACTGCAAATAATAAACAAAATAATACTGCAAATAATAAATAAAATAATATGCTGTACAGATAATATGAACAAATAAAAATTGAGATACAAAATAAATAAAATAAATAAATTAATAAAGAAAATAATTACTATTTGTCTGAATAATTATAATAATTTCTCTTCATAGCATTAAAAATAAAGCAAGATAAAAAATTTATTAACGATTTTCGCAGATATTCTGATTTAAAGATTTAAATGATCTGATAAAAGAACATAAAATTAATAATAACAAATTATCACTTCAATTAAAATAATAGTATATATTTCTGTACTTTTGAACCAAAAGGACTTTCATAGAACCCATTCATAAATAATTAAATAATTAAATGATTAAATAATTAAATAATTAAATAATTAAATAATTAAATAATAAAAATAAATAAATAATTAAATAATAAACATAATTAAATGATAAATAAATAAATAACATACAACAATAGATTAACAATGACTAAAAATTAAAAAATATTTTCAGGCTTTAGCAGCAAATTGTTACATCGGTTTTGGCCACGTTTTCAAGGTACCGGTGGTTCTTGCATCAGCGCTCATTGAACTTTTCTGGTTTGATGAAATAATTGGCAATCCAATGTCAACTGCATTTGTAGCAAACATTGACTCGAAAGTTGTACACATATCTACATTTTGGGAGAGAGTATCAAACACCTTTTGGGCTCATTACAATAACTACAGATTTTTCCAATTATCCGACAAAAATCAAACAGACGTCATGAGAAAGTATTTGAGACCGGATACTCCAAATATAAGAGAAGTTGAAAAATCTGTGGCTCTCCTTTTAGTCAACGCTTATCAGAGCATGTTTGGTATAAGACCAATTACTCCTGCTATAGTCCAAGTTGCAGGAATTCAAATTGAACAAAGCGATTCACAATTGCCCCCGGTAATTATTTTTCCATTCATAATTAAGATATTACTTTATTATAGTATCGTAAAATGCTGATTTATAAAACAATTTTTTGCGACTATGCTTTCAAAATCGACCTTGGACAACGAAAATCGTGCCTGTTTAAAAATTGCGCTTGTTTAAAAGTCATGACAGTTTAAAACTTGTGCTTCTTTAAAACTTGTCCTTGTTTAAAACTTGTGCTTGTTTAAAACTTGTGCTTGTTTAAAACTCGTGCTTATTTAAAACTTGTGCTTGTTTAAAGCCTGTGCCTATTTCAAACTTGCACCTTTTTAAAAATTACATCTTCTTACAAATTGAAACAAATCAAACTTAAAATCCGACAGTAGAAAAGGCAGTCTTAGTCAGACCAGTTCAGCAAGGGAGATTATAAATCAAACAGTAGAAAAGGCAATCCTAGTCAGACCGATGTAAAAATAAAAGGCTTATTACCAGACAGTAGAAAAAGTGAACATAGTCAGACCAACCCAGTAGAGGACATTAATAACAAGCCAGTAGAAAAATCAAGTACGGTCAGACAAACAAATCAAAGGAGTTTTTAAATAAGACAGTAGAAAAAGCAAACACTGTCAGCCGAATGTAGAAAGGGGAATTTATAATCAGACAGTGGAGAAAACAAACATAGTCAGACTGTCGCAGTAAAGATTTTGAAAAACACAGTAGGTAAAGCAAACATTGTCAGACCAATAAAGTAAAAGTGTTTTCAAACTAGACAGTAGAAAAAGCAAACATAGTCAGACTAGTGGAGATTTAAAATAAGACAGTAGAAAAAGCCAACATAGTCAGACTGTCGTAGTAGAGATTTCGAAAAAAAACAGAAGAAAAAGCAAACATTGGCAGACAAAAGAATTGAGCGTTTGGTCCTGCTTTCTTTTTCTACTATCTGACTGTAAATCTCTCTTACTTCGTTGGTCTAACTATGCTTGCTTTTTCTACTGTCTGGTTTGAAAACACTTTCACTTTATTGGTTTGACTATGCTTGAATCCTCTACTGTCTAGATCGAAAACTTTTATATCATTTTTCTTGTCTGACTATGATAGAATACTCTACTGTTTTTTTCTACTGATCTTGTCTTGGCATTTTTCTCTTTTTGCGTTAGTCTGACTATGCTTGGATTTTCTACTTGCATTTTTTTCTTTCTGCGTTTTTCGGACTATACTTGAATTTTCTAGTGGCATTTTTTTCTTTCTGCGTTGGTCTGACTATGATGGAACTTTCTACTGATTCTTTCCTCTTTATGCTCTGGTCTGACTATGCTTGAATTTTCTACTGATTTTTTTTTCTTTTCACGTTGGTCTGAGTATGCTTGAATTTTCTACTTGCATTTCTTTCTTTCTGCGTTTGTTTGACTATGCTTGCATTTTCTACTGGCATTTTTCTCTTTCTGCGTTAGTCTGACTATGATTGAATTTTCTACTTATTCTTTCCTCTTTATGCTCTGGTCTGACTATGTTTGCATTTTCTACTGACTTTTTTTCTTTCAACGTTGGTCTGACTATGCTTGCATTTTCTACTGGCATTTTGCTCTTTCTGTGTTGGTCTGACTGCTTACATTTTCTACTGTTTTTCTCTCTTCTTGCATTTGTCTGACTACGCTTACATTTTCTACTGTCTGGTTTAAAAATTTTCTTATCAACTATCATTTCTTATTTTGTTGTCCGACTATGCTTGCATTTGGTTTTTTTTTCGCGTTGGTCTTACTAAGCTTAAATTTTCTACTGGTAATTTTCTCTTACTGCTCTAGTCTGATTATTCTTGAACTTGCTACTGCTTTTTTCCCGTACTGCGTTTGTCTGACTTCGTTTGCTTTTTCTACTGGTTCAAAATTTCCCTTCGACTACTTTTGGCTGACTATGCTTGCTTTTTCTACTGCATGATTCTAAATCTCCCTTCTTGCGTAGTCATTCTCAAGGCAAATATTTTTAATCTTTTACTAAAAAAGAAATCTTTTATTTGCAGAAACTCAAAACGTGGATGGATGAAAGTGTCCATGGAGTTGTATATTTCACTCTGGGTTCTATGGTGATTATAGAAGATTATCCAGAAGAGACTTTATTAGGGTTGTACGCGTCTTTTGCAAAAATAGCACCAATGAGGGTTCTTATGAAAATTGTGAACAAGGACAAACTTCCTCCCGGTCTCCCGGACAATGTTTTGACCATGTCCTGGATTCCACAAATTGCAGTCTTACGTGAGTTCGTTTTTATGAAAATTATTGTTTAACTGAACAAAATGTTTATTTATGGAATTATGTACAGGTCATAACAACACTCGACTTTACATGACACATGGTGGTTTAAACAGTGTCCAAGAAGCACTTTATTTTGGTGTGCCAATGATAGGTTTTCCATTATTTGGCGATCAAATGTTGAATATCAAACTTTTGGCAGCAAAGAATATTGTTTACGAAATGGATTATCAAAAAGTAACCGAAAAATCTTTAGACAAGGCTCTAAACATTGTTCTCAATGAGCCCAAGTATCGGTAAGTCATTTCAAATTTCGAAATACTTATTTATTAATTTTTAATGTATTTATTAATTAATTCATTAATTTATTTAGTAATTAATTTATTGATTTATTTATTAATTAATTTATTGATTGATTTATTAATTAATTAATATCAATTAAACTAAAACAATAGAGAATTTTTTTATTCCAAATGTACTTTACTCGCGATTCTTTCTGAAAACGATTTCTGAATAATATGCATTACTAATTAGCAATAATTATTATAACACTGTGCTATAATAATACTAATTTTTTCTTGTCGTATAATTACAGAAATGCTGCAAAACGTGAATCTCAACTATTCTTGGATCGACCAATGAGCGCATCAGACACGGCAGTTTTTTGGGTCGAATATATAATAAGAAATGGCGCAAATTCTTTGAGATCGCCGGCAATGGATTTGAAATGGTGGCAAGCTGAACTTCTCGACGTATATGGATTTTTCTTTATTTGCGTTTTTATAATTATCTACGCAGTTTTTTTCATTTTGAAAAAAATTACTAGGCTCATCAGTTGTATGTTAGCTTCCAATTCCCAAAATCATAAGAAGAAAGATTAATGTCAAGAAAATGGTGTAATAGTAAAATTAATTAATTTAGATAATTATTTAGTTTTAATATTTAAATAATATAAATAATATTTAATATTTAAATAATATAAATAATATTTAATATTTAAGTAATATAAATAATATTTAATATTTAAGTAATATAAATAATATTTAACATATAAGTAATATAAATAATATTTAATATTTAAGTAATATAAATAATATTTAATATTTAAGTAATTATTTATTATTATATTAAAACAATCAAGAGATTTAAAAATTTTTGTTATACATTAAATGTACAAATGTACATTATTACCCTGTTTATATAATATAATGACTTTTAAAACTTTTGGTTTTTATTTGTTAATTTTGTATTCTAGAAAAGTTGGCTTTTATTTATATTCCTTATTGATTACTTAAATGCAGGAGTTATCAGTGACTTAATTAAATTTAGTTTTATCAACGACAGAGATTACTCCACTATTTAATTAGCGAGATATAAATATACGTTCCTGTCAACAAATAAATATTTGCGATAATTGATTATTTGTATCATACGTTAGCACGTGTCGCAGTAATATTACAGTTATAAAATATTTACAAGACTAATTATAATTTATTAAAATAATTATAATTATAATCAAATAAAGAATTATAATGTAAATATTCCTTGATTAGAATTTTAAAACAATGTTTCATTAATTACGAATGTTTCAATAATTACAAATGTTCCATTAATTACAAATGTTCCATTAATAAGTTTCATTAATTACAAATGTTTTATTAATTACAAATGTTTAATTATTTACAAATATTTAATTAATTACAAATTACAAATGTTTCATTTTATTACAAGACTATAAGAAAAATTGTATGTTATTTTTTATACCGTTAATGTCTTTGTCATTTTTATTTGTTATATTTCTTTGTTGGATTTTTTTATTTTCGGTGAATTTTATTCCTCGTGTCATTAGATTATTTTGGTTTATTATGCTGCTTCCTCAAAGAGGAAGTAATTTATTATTATTGAATTTATCAGGATGTTCCTAATTGTTACGTTTATTATTAGGCAGCACAAAGTTCGATAGAATGAATATTATAACAAAGAAGAATTGTATATAAACGCTGCATTGAAGACAATGAACTCATTAAAATTAACATTAACTCATTAAAATCGTATGAAGCCTTTAATTAATTATTGATAATGTAAGAGAGATATGTTTGAAGCAGTTTACAAAGTAAAATCACTTTCTCGTCAGCCGAGACATTAATTTACAAGACGATTTTTTCAACCAATTAAAATCAAAAAAAGAAAAATTTACAAAAAGAGCAACATTCCAGTGCTTCAGAAAACGTTAAATAAATCTATTGGCCATACCAAGGCTATTAAATCGAAGAAGTAAATCTAGAGCACGGACGATTAAAATTACTTTACAATTTGTCGCGATCTTAAGCGTATAATAATTACGTCTTGTTGTAAAAGTTAACAATTAAAAATAAAAAAGTTCAAAAGTTAACAGTTAAAAATAAAAAAGTTAAAAAGTTAACAATTAAAAATAAAAAAGTTCAAAAGTTAACAGTTAAAAATAAAAAAGTTTAAAAGTTAACAATTAAAAATAAAAAAGTTAAAAAGTAAACAAATAATTACAATATGTCTCATTTCAAAAAAGCGTACTTCTCTTTATTTCTACTGTGTTTCATAATTTCAAAAATCAGTGCGTATCGGATTCTTGTCATTTCACCGTTCAATTCAAAAAGTCATAACAACATGTTAGAAAGTGTCGCGAAAGCTTTAGCAAGAAGTGGTCATCAAGTTGACGTCATTTCGCATTTCGAGTTGAAAAATCACCCGAAAAATTATACGACGATTATTAATTTGGATGGCACGATGCGAAAGTTGATGAATTCTTGGTCAATGGATTTTGTCGAATTTTTTAGAAACTCTGACTTTGTTTCTCTAATAGCAAGAGATTTCGGAAATAATTATTGTGAGTTGATGTCTTTGGAAAAAATGCAAAAATTGATTAAAAGCCCACCAAAGGATCCACCTTATGATTTAGTCATTACAGAGGTACGTATGAGTGTTAATTTCAATTCCGATCGTGTTGCAAAATTGATTATTGTTTGAACATTCAATTGGACATTTTATGTTTCACGTTTGTTAAAAATATACCAACGATGTGCTATAGAAATGTTCTAAAAATTAAATAGAAATGTTCTAAAAATGTACTAGAAATATCCTAAAAATGTCCTATAGAAATGTCCTAGAAATGTCCTAGAAATTTCCTAGAAAATTCCTAAAAATGTCCTAAAAATGTCCTAAAAATATCCTAAAAATGTCCTAGAAATGTCCTAGAAATGTCCTAGAAATATCCTAGAAATGTGATAAAAAATAAACTAAAAATATGCTTAAAAATATGCTAAAAATATGAACATTAAAAATTGCCTTTGCGTTGTTTACGTTTAGTTTTTTTAAAATTAAAGAAACAAATTTTTTTTAGGCACTAGGTGCAAATTGCTTTTTTGGTTTCGGACACATTTTGAAAGTACCAGTGGTAGTTGTGTCCGCATTGATTCAATTGTTTGGATTAGATGACATTATTGCGAATCCAATTTCAAGTGCATTCGCAGTAAATATAAATACTGAAAAAATTCCCATTTCTACTTTTTGGGACCGAGTAAAAAATACGTTTTTGGCGTATTACAGTAACTACAAGTTTTTTAAATACACAGAGAAAATGCAAACAGAGAGCATGAGAAAGTACTTGAGTCCGGATATTCCAAATATTCGAGAAATTGAGAAAAATGTGGCTCTTCTTTTAATCAACACTTATCAGAGCATGTTTGGCATAAAACCAAATACTCCCTCGTTTGTTCAGATTGCTGGAATTCAAATTGAACAAAGTGACGCAGAAATGACGCCTGTAATTATAATTCTCAAGTTTTAGCAAAAGAATTGTTAATCTAATTTCTAAAGAATTTATTATTAATTTCAAAACAAAGTCACTGTAAATCGTGTTATTTACACTGAGAGAAACTTTTGTTTGATTTGAATATAAAAATTTGTTTAATTCAAACAAAATTTTATTTAATTCAAATAAAATTTATTTGATTCAAACAAATTCTTTAATTGACCACGTTACACAGAAAAAATAAAGTCTAAATGTAATCACACCTAGAAACCTAAAAAGACTAAAAACTAGTTCAGATTTTGGCTAAAAGATGAATCAAGTCAAGTTTTGGTCTTAAAATTAAACATTTGAGGATAAATCTTAGTCCAAGTGGACTAAAACAAGACATATGAGGATAAATTTTAGTCCAAGTGGACTAAAAATAAGACTTATTTTTTTCTGTGTAATTTTGAATCAACTAAACATTTTTCTCAGTGTATGATGTTGTATAAAAAAGATGATTTGAAATGTTCTCGACATTTTTATTTATAATTTTGTAAGAAACATTGTTTATAATGTTAAAAATACTTTTTTATAATATAATAAAAGTTTGTTTATTATATTATGAAAATAATATGATGATAATAATATTATGAAAATAATATAATGATAATAATATTATGAAAATAATATAATGATAATAATATTATGAAAATAATATGATAACAATATTA
>WNHD01005076.1:0-10548 GCA_011057455.1 Ganaspis sp. Gsp50 | reverse complement strand
CTACATATAGTAGTTGAGTAGTTCCGTAGTTGTAATTTAACTACGTATTTCAGTAAAATGAACTACTATATATCAACTACTTCAAAAGTAGTTAAATTAGCTATAGCAAAAACGTCAGAATAACTATAAAAACAGTTACTTTAACTACTTTTCACTCAACTAGCCTATAGTAGTTGAGGCTGTCGGTCAAATTTTTTTCAGTGTAAGTTGTAAAACTAAAAAATATTGCATTTTTCTAGGTGCATTGGGTAAAATGTCTGTAAATAACAATAATAAGTTGTTTATACAATGTTTAATTAACAATTTAATTTGTAATCTTCATTTTTCATTATAGAAAGTTTGGTAAATTGTAAAATTAGAAAAAAATTGCATCTTTCTAGGTGCATTGGGTAAAAAGTTGTTAAATAACAATAATAATTTGTTTAAACAATGTTCAAATAACAATTTAAATTAAAATTTGAATTTTTTATTACAAAAAGGTCGGTAAAATGCAGAATTAGAAAAAAATTGCATCTTTCTAGGTGCACTGGGTAAAAAGTTGTTAAATAATAATAATAATTTGTTTAAACAAAGTTCAAATAACAATTTAAATTAAAATTTGAATTTGTTATTACAAACAGGTCGGTAAATTGCAAAATTAGAAAATAATTGCATCTTTCTAGGTGCACTTGGAAAAAGTTTGTAAATAACTATAATAATTAATTTGTTTAAACAATTTAAAATTTATTTGTGACATCAGCCAATGTCACTTATCAATTGTTTTTAAGATCATGCATGATTTCTAGATTTTTTTAAAATATCCAAATAAGATAATATTTATATTAATCTAATTGTAAGAAACCTTCACGGAGAAAAATTACAAGTTAAATTTACCTAATTTAGTTAAGTAAAATCTATTTAACATCACTTAAGTAATAATTATCTAACGTTTATATATTTGAAAATAATAGTTAAGTATAATTTATCTAACGCATTAGGTAAACATCACTTACATTATTAAGCAAATTCTACTTAAGTACTCAAACTCAACTGCTTAAGTAATTTTTACCTAAGTTTTAGGTTCATTTCAATTGTGGTTTTTCTCCGTGTTTTTAGATACAGTATAAACGTTGACAATTGTTATAAATAAAGAAGGAATGTGGGAAAAAATTTGCTTTTTAAATTATTTGGTTTTAATAAAAAATTTGTTTAGTGATTTTAAATCGCTATTAAATTTATGCAAAATTCAGGAAGATATTTTATTTTTGTTACTACCCTGGGTAGTAACCGGCAGTGCGAAGGTTAATAATTTAAGTGAACTTTATCTAATAGGTTAGGTGAATTATGCTTAACTACTTCTTTCAGAATATACAAACGTTAGGTAAATATTACTTAAGTGATGTTAAGTAGATTTTCCTTAAATAAATTAGGTAAATTTCAACTGCATTTTTTCTCCGTGTATTTATAAATAAAATACATTTTACTAATAATTAATAAATAAAATTACATTTTACTAATAGTTAATAAATAAAATTACATTTGACTAATATTTAATAAATAAAATTGCATTTTACTAATATTTAATAAATAAAATTACATTTTACTAATGTTTAATAAATAAAATTACATTTTACTAATATTTAATAAATAAAATTACATTTTACTAATTGTTTGAACGCATGAATTGAATGAATTTTGCCTAACCTCATATTTTCTATTGTAATGACTAATTGTCGAATTGTTCCGAATTAATCGTGAGATTCCGTGAAACTGTGTTTCTTCGCGTCAGTCTATATAAGAGAGTGAGGACGCGGAAAGACTATTTTTGAATTTGAACATTTTTGCTTCCTCATAGGGAAGCATTTTTAATTATACGTTTAATAGTCTTTAAACCAGTGATTTGTTTGTGACAAGAACAACTTAATTAATTTAAAAGTGAGTGGTTTTAGCCCGAACAATGTTTAAATATTGAAATTATTAATAACTGTCTTATTGTTAATTTAAAGTGGACTGTTTTATAAATGAACCAAGTGCCTGAAATTTCCTTAATCAAAACTTATTCCGAGTTAAAACACTAATATTTAAATAAAATTACTTTTTACTAATATTTAATAAATAAAATAAAAAATTGATTGAGGTTGGTCACAGATATAAATTCGCAAAGTAAGAAGAAGAAGAGGAAGAAGAAGCCCGAGGTTGGGAGCCTCTGGGCCGTTTACAATTAAGCAATGTAACCGAGTCGCAGACGCGTGGAGCGTCGTGTGTGGTCCTGGCTTCGAACCGAGTTCCATCGTTCAAGCATCGTCCCACCACTTATGAAGCTCCCCACCACTTTCGGTTTCCAGCCTGGCACTGCACTTACTTTCTTTTCTTCTCTTTCTTTAACCCGTTCAGTCTACCTTGCTCGTCTTCCTCTGATCCCGAAGTTGGTGACTCATCGACTACGAGGCTGCAGCTCTCATCCGGGAATTCCTTGTCGAATTGCCTATAGTTCCTATTAGCAATCGCAACCCAATCATCAAGATCCTGATGATGCTGATGCTGATGAAGATGATAATGATGATCATCAGCTTCCATCTGCGCTTTCAGCCATCATCATTTTTTCAGCCTCTTACTCCAAATGTGATGGGCAACCGTCCAGTGTACTTGGCATTCTTGACCAATCAGCGTTCAAGGTTAGCAGTTTAATTGAATTGCTCGACCTAAGGCTTAAAGCTCATGATGCTCTTGCTTTGAGTTGTGAATCTGGTATCACTCGACATGTAGTTAAGTGCTCATTGCAATTTTTTGATTATAACAATTTTACTGTCAAAATGATGATTGGAAGTGGATTGAACGTAATTGCGTGTACATTTTTATCGTCTTTCAAATTATACTCCCTATGTGTTGTCATAAACTCTTGCGAGAATTCACTTTCAAGAATTATTCATCTAATAATCCCACCAACCTGAAACAGGTTATTTTTGAAATTACGAATCTCAGGATATTCAATATCGATATCATGTATCACCTCGTGTTCGTATCGCTGACAAATATCTTCCGAGTCAAATCTTTTGAGTACGTTAAATCTTATTGCACAACTGATTTCATTTCTTGTTTTTATTTATTTAACTTTAAGATTTAATTCATTTTTTTTCATTTTTTTCGTTTAATACATTTTAGGATACATTTAAGGATCTTCAATAAATATCAGTATACAACACACTATTTTATATTTGTTGACTATATTTCTTGGCCTGATCAACGACCAAAACATCTACTTTTATGTCAAAGAGATTTGTTCAATTTTTGGAAGACGATCTTTCATGATTCATCTTTCATAATTCATCTTTCATAATTCATCTTTCAAGTTTAATCTGTCAATTTAACTCTAAAATATATATTTACCTTTTATCTAGACAAAAACTCAAGGGGGTCGATACTTTGCAAAATAAAACCGCTTTTTCAATTGCTATTAATGGAAATTATTAATTTATGGAATTATTATTATTGTTATATTATTTGGCACTATTTTCGATCCAGATTTTGTTTTCTTATTCAGCTTCATGTATTTCGGATTTTATTTAATGATAATTTAGAAATTTTCGAAGTATTTCGGATTTTAATTTTAACAAGACGATCAATTTTTTTCATATGCAACTTTGAATCTCATTTTCGATACAAAAAAAATTTTCACAATTTCCAGTTACTTGAAAGTGTCAAACGTGAAGCAAAATTCTGCTAATTTAAAAAAATGGATCTGATCCTGGGTATCGAATAACTCATTGTGGAAGACATGAGAGAAGATTTGAGTGTTCGTGGCTCGTTTACATACAAAAAAGTGATCTTGTTGGGCCATCAGATAGAGCTGTGATGTGCAAGAGGGAACTGACTAAGACGTGTTTAGAGTTCTGACTTGTTAGGAGGCGCGGACGCGTAAGAAGAGACATGACACTGAGAAACTAAATACCTGCAAGATGGTCGTTCCTTCAAGAATCGTTCAACCGAAAACTGTCACAAATAGTCCTCTGAACCGGTTCCAACTCACTTAATTTCCATTACCCATTCAAATCCCAAAAAACTGACATCGTTGTCTTTCCTTTAGTCTATTGCACACAACTTTGAATTTAACGCAGAATTTTAAAATCCAATTAAAAAAGAAAAAAAAATTTCACAAAAAATCCAAAGAATAAAAATCTTTTGTCAAGAAGTAAAACATACAAATTCTGGAAGGAAAAGCTTCCACAAAAGAAGTGTGTCGATAAAAGGAATCTTCCGCAAAAGATGTAGATAAAAAGAAATATTCCGTCAAAGAAGTATGAAGAAGAAAAAAATTGTTCCGTAAAAAAAGCATGCGCTCATGATGATGCATTTAAATATTTGTTCCATATTTGAAGAATCGCTAAATGTGGTGTCAAAATTCCAATTGAAAATGGATAAATAAAAGGCAAGAGAAAAATAAGTCAAGAGAAAAAAAGAGTTAAAAGAAAAAAAGAGTGAAAAGAAAAAAAAAGTCAAGATAAAAAAATAGTCAAGATAAAAAAAGAGTCAAGAGGAAGGAAAAGAAAAAGGGAAAGAGGAAAGAAAGAAGTTCCTGAACACGTAAACCCTAATTGTTGAAAGTTGTCAAAAAACGAAGGAGGTAAAAAAGAGCAATGCTGAGGGAAATGCAGCTGGTGAAAAGCGCATTAATTAATAGAACACGTTATGCAGATGTGTTATTTTGCAGCAGCTGATGCAAATGAGAGTTTCCTTGTTTGGAAGATTCCGAAGTATTTGAAGCTGGAATATGAGAATATTCGGTTGAGGAATTATTGCCTGGACTATAATATGGCTTATGTGGTTAATGAAGAGTTTGTGGATAACAGCTGACGTTGCATTCATGCATGAGAGTGGCGCGTTCTGATCATTTGTAGCTCAAGGCACTAAAAAAAGTTTTGTGCCATTGGTGCTCGGTAAAGCGCCTATGCCTCCGAATGCAGCGAATATCTTAGGTCCAGTTCGCAGCCCACACATCGAGTTGTCGGAACTTGCGGATTGAGCCATTAACTTTAAGAGCTCGTGATTCGAAGAAGCAACCCGAACGACAGTTCTACAATCTCCAAAACATAAAGGAACCTCAGATGGACTCGATCATGTGCATACAAATCGACTCAAAATATTGCCTTTCCTCGTCCATCGTCATCATTCTTTCCATAAAACGAATAAAAAAAGGTTAAAAGAAAAAGTTTTGACTTTTCGTTCTGATAACTCTATTCTGCTTTTTAGGGCTGCGTTTTTTCAACCTCGAATCTCATTGCCCCTTTCTTTCTTTCTTGTAAAAATTAAAAACAATTGCAAACAAAGGGAGATTCAGGTGAGGTGAGATTATACGATGAAGGCGTCTATTCACGATAAAAGATTCCATGCAATGTTTCTAGAAGAGTTACCAGAAGAATTTCCAGAAGAGTTTTTAGCAGAGTTTTCAAAAGAGTTTTCAGAAGAATTTTCTCAAAAGTTCCCAGAGGAGTTTCCAGAAGAGTTTTCAGAAGAATTATCATAAAAGTTTTCGGAAGAATTTCCAAAAGAGTTTCCAAAAGAATTTCCAGAAGAATATCCTGAAAAATGTTCAGGAAAGTGTCCAGTAGAGTTTCCAGAAGAATTTTCAGAAAAGTTTCCATAGTAGAGTCTCTAGAAGAGTTTTAAAAAGTTTTTCTAGAAGAGTTACCAGAAGAATTTTCAAAAGAGATTCTAGAAGAGTTTCCAGAAGAGTTTTCAGAAGAATTTCCAAAAGAGTTTCCAGAAGAATATCTAGAAAAATTTTTAGAAAAGTGTCCAGTAGAATTTTCAGAAGAATTTCCAGAAAAGTTTCCATAGTAAAGTCTCTAGAAGAGTTTTAAGAAGTTTTTCTAGAAGAGTTACCACAAGAATTTTCAGAAAAGTTTCCAGAAGTGTTTTCAGCAGAGTTTTCAAAAGAGTTTTTAGTAGAGTTTGCAAAGGAGTTTTCAGAAGAATTTCAGGAAAGTTTCCAGAAGAGTTTTTAGTAGAGTTTTCTGAAGAGTTTCCAGAAGAATTTCTAGAAAAATTTTCTCAAAAGTTTCCAGAGGAGTTTCCAGAAGAGTTTTCAGCAGAGTTTATCTAGAAACTCTTCTAATTTGTTTAGCAACTAGAAAAAGATAAACTTCTTTTTGGAAACTTTTCTGGGAACTCTTTTGGAAACTCTTCTGTAAATTCTTCTGAAAACTCTTCTAGAAAATCGTCCAAAATCTCTTCTGGAAACTTTTCTGGAAATTCTTCTGGAAATTCTTTTGTAAACTCTTCTGGAACTTCTTCTAGAAACTTTTCACTCTGGTTATTTTGAGAGGGATAGAAAAAAGCGAGAAGGAAAAAGTGATGGAGGAAAGAAAAGGAAAGGGAGAACAAACGAGAAAGAAAGAAAAGGAAACAGAGAGATTTGGGACCAATTTTTTTCATCTCCAATGGGAATTTTTTTCATTTTAATGATAATGGTCATTACGAGGTTAGTGTTTAGAGGTGGATTTTTGCTGGTTAATGAATCAGGAGGAGGGAAACGCAAGAATTCTCTGGAGATAATTTATTGGTCAATCAAAATGACGCATGGAGGTATAAGGTGACACGTCAGCGTACGAAGCTGGCCATTAATTTTAATACCCGTCAGCATCAGATCTTCCTTTGGTGCTCTCTCAACATCCACTGTCGACCACATCATCGACATCAGCTACCGTACTGTACCAATAGCCATCATCCTTGAAGATCGCTCCTCGATTTTCTACCAGAAAGTCTCCGACAGAAAACATGCCTCTAAAATCATTATTTCTCTGTATAAATATAACAGTCTAGAAAAACACCTCTTCCAACATCTTCTACCTTCCAAAAGATTCTTTTTGTTCACTTATTGCAAAAAAGAAGTCTTGCTTTCAGCCCACTTTGAACTGAAACTGTTTACATCAGATCCCATTTGAACCGAAAAGCATCAAGGGTTGGACTTTAAAGACCACAACCTGACTGAATTATATTTCAGACATATCAAATTAATTACTTAATTACTTAAAAAACTGAGTTAAAATACTTATGTAAAAATTACCCAGTAGGTACTTAAGTAGAATTTGCTTAAAAAGTTAAATGAACTTTACCTATAAGTATAATTCACTATAGTGAATTATAGTGTAATTCACTATAGTGAATTATAGTGTAATTCACTATAGTGAATTATAGTGTAATTCACTATAGTGAATTATAGTGAATAAACTATAGTGAATTATACTTAACTATTTTTTTCAGAATATACACTGAACAAAAATTTATTTGATTCAAATAACCATTTATTTGTCTATTATCAAATAAATATTTATTTGAACCAAGTAATTATTATTTGAATCAAATAAATAGCATTTGAATCAATTATTTCAGTATTTGAATCAAATAAATTTTTTTTTCAGTATATTACTTAAAATTTCAGGTAAATTATACTTAACAACTTACCTAAGTGATGTTAGGTAGATTCTACTTAACTAATTTAAGTACATTTCACTTGCAATTTTTTCCATGTGAGTTTTTGTTTTTATTGTACTCCAAAAAAGATCGCAAAAATAGATAAAAAAAATAAAGCGAAAAATTAGAATGAAAAAATGGAGCGAAAAGAAAAGAGTAAGAAAAATCTATTAAAAAAAAAGAGAAGGTTTGGAAACACGGATTAAAAAATCTTGATTATCCTAAACGGAAGATTAGGAGTATAACAACCCCGTGGAGTCTTTTGAGTTGCGGGACAGTAATGGGTTGCAGGACATAACTTAGAATCGTGTAGTTGGGTTTTATTTATTCGTGGGGTGATGTATCCTGGTAGGAGGGTGTTCTGACTAAAGAGTCCCTTGGGATGAATCACAAGAAGGGTGGTTGGATGCATAATTCGAGCCTTGACCCCTGACAGAGAGGAGCTCAGGAATGCCGAACGTGTTTGCGTCTTTCCTCTCGTAGCCTCTGCAACTGGTATTCTGTCTCTCTTTTTCTCATCCCTCGCTTCCACTCGCCAGGGAATCATTTGTAAAGATTCCAGGACAAAGAGCAACAATCACAGGTATGGATCTCGCGGTTGACCCCGTGAGGCTTCACTGACAGACAGAAGCGCGAGTCTGTCAAGTCCGCGATCCTAATCTGACAGCGACGTATTGGACGGTCGTGCTGGAACCTCTGCCACCATGCACCATTATTAGTCACTGACCACTCGCCATTTCCATATATTTTCATCTGGCTCCTAACTTCAATCTATCTACATTTCTTTCCTCCAAATCTCCTCAATCGCGTCCCATTTTTCAAAAACGCTACCAATCCGTGTAACTAAAATGTTTTTGGGTTACTTTGTAGTCGGACAATTTGATCTCTGATTAAAGCTTGAGAAGAGATTGGTTTTTTAATTCAAAGAAATTGTCTAGTTTTTTAAATAACACAAGTGTTTTTTATGCTGCTCTATTCTTTATTTTTAGTTTTTTGTCAACAGACAAAAAGTCATTTTGACAAAAATGAAATTTTCTAGTTTTTGACTGTGGAAAGAAAATCAGGAATTAGAGGACGGAAATTCAGGAATCAGGGACTGGAAAATTATGCATCGTTGTACTTACAGTGATCAGTTTGTACTCTATTAATCCTTGAGTTTGACAAGTTTGTCCGTAAGTTGCACACAAACAAAAGTTTTATCGAAAAGGAAAAGAAATCTATTTCATTTTCAACTAAACACGAATTAATTTGCAGTGAAACAAGGTTTTAAAAATCTCGTTCGCAATTGAATTTTTTCGTTCACGAAATCACTTTATATGCTTGCGAACAATAATATATGGAAACAGGGAAATGTTTTGCTAAAGAATTAGATATAAGTTAAACAGTTATTTAGCTATTTTAGTAAAACCACTCGCTTTGATGGACAAAAAAGCTGTTATTGTCTTTTTTGTGTATTTCATTTTTGTACTTTATCACTTTTTGGATTTGTAAAATAACAACTCTCTAGTAGCGCCGAGGTGTTTTTAGTCCACGAGAAACTACAATCGACTGATGCAAAATTCTGCTTTGAAACTGTATGAAAATAAATGAACGTCCTTGCACTTCATGTTGAACGGATTGTAAACAAACTTTCATCAAGGAACCTTTCTGCCATAAGATCAACATTCTATGCAGCTTAAGTGTTTCTACGAAGCAAACGATCTAGCGAATGAAAAAAATACCATAAATCGCTTTCATCATATAATTCAGTGTATTTACAAAAACAGACTAATTGTACTTAAATTGATTACTTGAATTATTATTATTATTATTATCATTATTATTAATTATCATTATTATCAATTATCATTATTATCAATTATCTTTATTATCGATTATCATTATTATCAATTATCATTATTATCAATTATTATTATTATCAACTATCATTATTATCACCATTATTATCATTATTATTAATTATCATTATTATCATCATTATTATCATCATTATTATCATCATTATTATCATCATTATTATCATCATTATAATTTTCTTGTTATTCATTATTCCTGTTGCCATTGCATTAATTTCATTCAATTTTTAGACAATCAGTCATTCAGTTTTTCTTCCACTTTTTGCCTGCTGATTAATTCTTAAATCATCATCGTGACTCTGATAATGTTGTCACTATGTTAAAATGTATCAAAAACGGAAATTTATTCACTCTGTGAAATCGTAATAAAAAAAGAAAATGATAACCATACATCTAACATTTTTATGTCTAAATGTCTTAAGTGGATTTTAGCCTTTATTTCAACATGATTTTACCATCAACTTTCGTGAAATGTAAATTGAAATCGAATTTCCTATTTGATAAATATTTAAGTGGGATTTAATATTTTGAAATTGAGTGATTTCGAATTTTATAAGATAATGTAGAGAAATTTTTCAAGCATCATTTTTTTCAGCTTTCGATAACGTTTTATAATTTAAATGTCTTTGGGCGTGAAATATGCTGTTTATTTTGCATAAACCATCATTCAAAAATAAAAGACTTGATGATCTGAGTCGACGAAATGGTGTGTGATTGAATTCAAGGTAACATAGATAGGGAATTTGAAAAACAGGGGACATTCTTTTGAAAAATGAGCGGAAGCATTTCTGTGACAGCACTAAGGGACCCTCATTCATTCAGAAACTTTTGGACCCAGTGTCAACATGTCTTTGAATGACTAATCAACAGAAAACAATAAAAATTGAATTCACAATTCATTGCGTGAAAGAGGACTTTTTTAAAAAATGCAACCAGTGTGATAAGTAGAATTTAAAAATAGTTCAAACACAGAAGATATTTTACTGCCTTAAATATTATACAATCTACAAACTTATTTTTAAAAGAATATGACAAAGTGAATATGACAAATTGAATATGACAAATTGAATATAACAAATTGAATATGAAAAAGTGAATACATATCGAAAACAAATTTCAAAAGAATATTTGAAAAAAACGAATTATTCCCAGTGGGAAATTGCCAATGCTTACGATTGGCTAAATAATGGTCCATTGTTGGCGCCCAATCATTTTTTTCCTGGCAAATTATTGGCAACCAATA
>WNHD01005075.1:0-10549 GCA_011057455.1 Ganaspis sp. Gsp50 | reverse complement strand
AGGGTTAGAGGATCTAAAGAGCATCTAAATTACATTACAACAAACTCTCTTTAGATCCTCCTTAGCTCTCGAATTTTAGAGATATAAGAGGTTTAAAAGAGTATCTAAATTTCGACTCGGGTAGTTTTAATAACGCGTATTTTTAATAACACGTAATTTTAATAATACGTAATAGTTTAATTTGGTATAACATCACATCACCGATGTATTTACTTGGGTTATACTTGAGTAATTCAAACATTTGCTGAGCATTGTTAAACAAAGAACTCATTTCGAATATCCGGAAGTATAAGAGATAGTAATGAACTTCCGCAGGTAGAGCAGTACACTGATCATTCTAAAAGCTGGTGTTTTCAATGTTTGGACAGCTTTTATTTCGAATTGCGTCTCTCACTGACATCTCGAATTTCAAAGTGATCTATGCGACATGTTGCGCCCCTAAATTTGGGAGGTCTTCCCACTTCAATGTAGGTCGACTTTTTTTCACCATGGGAAAAATGTTATTTGAATTTCCTTTCGTTGAATTATTGACTTATTTCCCCGCGCGGAAACATTTTTAGTAGCTGATTGGATGCTGGTCGCAAACATTGTATAGTGTCCACATTATTTTGTTGCTGATAAATCATCCCATCTGCTAAAATCACTCTTCATGTGTGATTTCCATTCCAATTGCTTAATTCCAATTAATTAATTTAATCAATTTCAAAGTGGAGGGGAATCACGTGAAGTCTATCATATTCGGAAATTCATCATGTTAGTAACATGCGGATACAACTATGAGTTCAACTTATTCAGAGAAAAAATTATTTGAGATGAAAAGGTATATTGTGCGCTTTTAAATCAAACAATAGGATTGATTCATTTTATTTTTTATTTTGTAATGTATTTTGTAATGTATTTTGTAATGTATTTTGTAATGTATTTTGTATTGTATTTTGTAATGTATTTTGTAATGTATTTTGTATTAGATTTTGTATTGTATTTTGTATTGTATTCTGCATTCTAGTTTGTAAAAGTCGGCTCTAATGCTAAATTTCTTTTAAAGAACCTTAGAGAAAAATACGTGTATGAGTATTCTCATCTTTATGCGATGACAGCATCCGTTTTAAAGGTTTGCGCAATTAGAATGTAGATTCATGAATGTGTGGGTACATACTTGCTTCTGATGATTTAAGGAGCGCGACGTAATTCCTCTGATCGCGTGTTTCTCGTCCAAGTAAATTCCAGGAATGAGAAGAGGGCCAGTCTTAATTTCTAGAATCGTGTCTGTCTCTTATTCGCTCTCCTCGCTCCACCGAAAACGGCGCCAATTTTTATCTCATGAGCGGCACCCTTGACGAATTCTGCAAATTAGTCGCGATTTTAATAAGAGGCCCTCGTGACCTCCAACACTTGCAGCCAGTATCAAGTGAATCTTTACACCTCCATGTTTCATCAAACCACCAACAAAATATTTCATATCGCAATAATAATTCAACAAACCCTTTTCCTAGCAATTGTTTCATCAAACTGCGAACATTTCATATCGTATTAATTGTAATAATAATTCAATGAACCCTTTATTAACCCCTGCAGTAATTATTTTGATGAAACTACGAACAGTATTCCATATCCTCTAACAAGGGTAATAATAATCAATGAACCGTTTCGTCATAATTGTAGTAATAATTACCCCTTTTCATAACATGATGTTAATAATTCTTTCCGATGATAATAATAATTAATAATTTCTTTCTGATAATAAACCCCTTCCTTAATCTAATGATAATAATAAACCCTTTCCATAATCTAATGTTGATAATAAACTCTTTCGATAATCTAATGCTGATAATAAACCCTTTCCATAATCTAATGCTGATAATAAACCTTTTCCATAATCTAATAGTGCTAGTAAACACTTTTCATAATATGGTGTTAATTGTAATAATATATTGGTGATAGCAAATCCTTTGCATAATAAAATGGTATTAATAAATCCTTTTCGTAATAGTAGAACCTCTTGCCAGTGTCAAATTCTTAGTCCAATCATTTGCTACGTTTGCTTAATTATTTACATAAATTAAATTAAATTTACTTATATTAAATTGTTCCTGTCGACGAAAACTAATTAAACATTTTTTTTTCAGGTAACGCTAACGTCTATGCACAAGTACATCCCGAAAATATGGATCATTCGTTGCGATGACCACGACAATTTGATGTCCCAACCTTGCAAAGCTTTCAGTTTTCCGGAAACGGAATTCATAGCGGTCACTGCATACCAAGTGAGTCAAATTGTTTATAAATTGCAAAATAAATAATTCGATTTTAATCTAAATCATATAGGTATATAATTTTACCTATAAAAGGGATCACAGTTCATCTCCTTTTTTACTTAATCCCCTTTTTTCCCCTTATTTTCCCCTTTTTTTAAAGAAAATCCCCTAACACACCTAAAATCAACTATTTTTTTCCCTTTTCCCTCAATTTTCAATAAAAAATTTTTTATCATTTATTTTTTTATAATAATCATTTTTTTTTATCATTTCATTATATATGGTTATCCTCGGACGTTAAAGGATTTTTCAAAATATTGTTTAATAATTTTTCAACAATAACACTTCAGATTACTTCAAAATACTCCAGATATTTAAAAATACTTCAAAATATTTTAAAAACACTTAAAGCTACTTAAATATACTTCAGATTACTTCAAAATACTTCAAAATATTTTTTTTTTAAAAATGCGTAATAAAATATTTTCAAATGCTTCCCAATACTTCAAAATATTTAACAACACTTAAAAAGATTTAAAAACACTTCAAAATACTTTAAAATAACTAAAAATATTTAAATATACTTAAAATTATTTTAAAATAGTGCAAAATATTCAAAGGTACTTCAAAATAGTTCTAATTTTTTAAAAATATCAGTATTTTAAGTGTTAAATGATTAACGTTTTAATGATATATTTAGAAAATAAGAAAGTACTTTAAAATGCTTTAAAATATTTATAAATACTTAAAATTACTTTAAAATATTTAAAAATACTTGAAAATATTGCAAAATACTTAAAAGTCTTTAAAATATTACAAAATACTTGAAACTATTTTAAAATACTTCAGTTTACTTAAAAATACTTAAAATTACTTCAAAATTTTCAAAAATACTTCAAAATATTTAAAAATACTTTGAAATATTTAAAAACACTTAGAAATATTTAAAAACATTTAAAAAATGCATCAAAATATTTAAATATACTAAAAATTAGTTTAAAAGACTTCAAAAACCGTTTTATTGCTTTCAAAGACTTCAAAATATTTAAAGATACTTTGAACTATTTTGAATTATCTTTAAATATTTTGAAGTTTTTCAAAGTATCATAAAGTAATATAAAGGATTTCAAGTATTTTGAAGTATTTTAAAGTATTTTGAAGTATTTGAAAGTAATTTTAAGTAGATTTAAATATTTTAAGCATTTTCAAGTCTTCTTAAATATTTTGAAATATATTGAAGAGTTTTTAAAGATTAAAGATTATTTTTAAAGTATTTTGAAATGTTTTAAAATATTTTGCAGTATTTTCAAAATATTTTCAGGTATTGGGAAGTATTTGGAATTATTTATAAGTAATTTTAAGTATTTTAAAATATTTTGATGAATTTTGAAGGACTTTGAAGTATTTTAAAGCATTTTAAAGTAATTTTAAGTAACTTTAAATATTTTTAAACATTTTTAATTGTCTTTAAATATTTTGAAGTATATTCAAGTGTTTTTAAAGGTTCTAAAATATTATGGTTTTTCAATATTTTTCAAAAGGATTTAAAATACTTCAAGAGTACTTCTAAACACTTCAAAATACTTCAAAATATTTAAAATACTTCAAAATACTTCAAAATATTTAAAATCACTTCATAATACTTAAATTGAGTAATTTTAATTCTATAGAAAATTACTTTTGCAATAACCCTAAGAGCATTCATTATAAAAAACCTTCATTTTGTCAAAAGCAATTCAAATTCTTACCTGTTGTCACGAAATATTGAAAAATTAATTTTTTTACACACACCCACACACATACACACACAAATCCCCTTTTGCACCTAAATTTGAACGAAAAATTGACTGTGATTCCTGCTATAATTATCATTAGAATTTACCGAAAATTTTAACGATATTGTTCAATTCTTTGTTGTGACAATGAAGTCTATTGTTCATCCGGTAAGAGGTTGACAGAAATAAATAAAAAATCGTTACGAATCATGTTCCAAATCATGTTCGGAATCAAGTTTGTGATTTGAACAACATTCGTAACGATTTTTAATTGAAATCTGACCAACACTGAAATTCCAATCATAATTGAAATTTTTAAATTTCAATGTTTTAAAATCTGGGGATAATTCATCAGACATCATATATTCTTTTTAATTTTTGCTATTAGAAATACATGCAATGTTTCACTTTACGGGATGAAATGAAACACAGAATCAATCATAGGAACATTAAGAACTGCTCAAAATATTGTTTTCAAAACCATTATTGGAGATTTCAATGATCGGAGATCAGGAAACCATACCTCTTTAACCGATTACAAAATTTTTGTAGAATTACCAAATCGTATTTCATTGGAAAAAATCGCCAAATACATTTTCAGTATCTTCTCTAGTAATAAAACTGAACCCTAAAGGAACAAACAAATTTTAAATAGAATAGAAAATATTAATTTCTGCACGAAATTCTAAAAATTCTTTCGGGTTTTCTTACCGGATAGGACACACATGTTGGCTAAAATTCTCTCATTCTGAATTCCCGAAACAATAATTCGTAAGATATATTTTTTACATTCTCATCAATAATGAGAGTATTTATTTTTTCAGAACGAAAACATAACGAAGCTAAAAATTAACAACAATCCATTCGCAAAGGGATTTCGAGAAACGGGACAATCGAGATGCAAGAGGAAATTGCAAATGTCGGAAGATCAATCTCTGGATCACTCTCAAGATTCTCAGGACGAAGAGGGAAACGTGTCATCGTCCAACTACGAGACGCACGAAATCAGTGAGTCCCCAGAGTGCCAGAGAAAACGGATTAAAAGGTCGCCCAGTGAAACCGGAAGTGTTATCGACGACAGTGGCATCAGCAGTTCTGGAGGAACGAGTCCTCCCTTATCTTCTGAAAGCCTTTCCGAATCGAATTTCCGAGTATCCCCGCAACCAGAGCTTCATTCCAGGCCCCAGGCTCGTCTTCACAGGCCCTGGGATGATGAATCATCCCCTCCAAAACTGCAGGAATCTACCTTACCAATGATTTCACCGCTTCAGTATCAGTCCATGTTTTATCCTCTAATGGTACCTCATCGACAACTATCCGCCTTAGAATTCTCCAGGATACAGCAAATTCAAAATTACCATTCTAGTGTTTTGCTAAATAAACTTTATTTTCGATAAATTCTTCGACTCTTTTATAAACGAGGAAGCAAAAATTAAAAAATGTTGGTTCTTTGAGGTTAAAGTCAATTTTACTGAATTGAGCGTGATAGGATCGGATAATACCGGATTCAAGGAAGCAATGTTTTATTAGGTTTTATAGATTTGTTAGTAAAAATTTACCAAAGAATTTAATTTACCGTTATAATATTAATTTTAATGTTAATTTTCACTTTGATCAATTTGACCCTACAGGTATTCTGCCGTACGAAATAAAAACTTAGGTAAGTAACAATACCAGCATTGTTGTTTACCTAAGTTTTTATTTCGTACGGCAGTATTAACATTAGGATCTTATTAATTAGGGGCTGTTCATAAATTACATAAGGTAATATTCAAAAAATTTTAATCACCCACCCCCCTATGTAAGACTTAGACAGTAAAAATAAAAAATTAACAAAGAGCGTAAGATTACATTGGACCGCCCCCTCCCTATAACCCTTACGTAATTTATGGACGCTACCTTATCAGCACTGTGGTCTCAAAAATTTAACAGCCTTTATAGTACATTATGTTTTTATTTAATTCGTCGTGTAAATTGGCAAACGATGTTCTTTTTTGACGAAGATACACGGAAAAAAATGTTTTGTGAAATTCACTGAAACTACTTGCCCCATCTGCAAAACGGGACTTGTGATCTTCACAAACAACTGATTTTTGGAAATACACAAACCAATTCTGTATAAATGCAACAATATGTCAACGGCACGATGTAGAACGCGAACAGCTGATTTCTTTGCGCATGCGTGGCGCATGCGCATTGCTCAATTTCTTGGAATTAATACAAGTCAGTTTGTGTTTTTCCCAAACTACTTTTGTGTAGATCACAAAACACACTTATTTGTGCGTTCCACAGAACGGCGTTGCAGTTTTCACAGAAAGATTGATTAAAACAATTTCAATGGTAACGAATACCGTTCGATTCTTCTATCATATAAAAAAAATAGAAACTAATATTGTTTAATTTGCATGCTTTAATTCTTTTGGATATTGTTGATTTAAAGTGATTCTTTTCAATCTTTATAACGAAAATCATCTCCCGGGAACAAAATTAATTTTATCCAAATGCGGAACAAATTTGGTTCCCTTTTGGGGCCAAATTAATAACTGAATATGCTTCTTATTACACATGAATTTACCATATTGATTTAATAAAATGTAATTCAGCTTTAATATTTAATTAAACTTTAATTATTACCTTTACTTAATTTGGAATTAATTAAGATGTGAAATCTCCATATTAAAATTTATTTTAGACATAAATTGTCCTTTATTTGGATCAAACTAAAACAAATTAAATGAAAGTATTAATTCGGATTCAATTCGGATTGAATAAAAGTTTAATTTGTAATAAATTAAAACTGAATTAAATTAGTTTCCCTGGGTTCAGTCAGAATTAAACATAATAAGCTATTAGTTATAATAAAGATTAGAAAAAGACTTTAAAAATAAACGGATTTCAAAACAAACTATTAAAATTGGAATTAATTAGTTAATTAATTAATTGGAATTAATGATTAGTTAATTAATTATTAGTTAATTAATTATTAGTTAATTAATTAATTGGGATTAATTATTAGTTAATTTATTAATTGGAATTAATTATTAGTTAATTAATTAATTGGAATTAATTATTAGTTAGATGGAATTAATTATTAGTTAGTTGGAATTAATTATTAGTTAGTTAATTAATTGGAATTAATTATTAGTTAATTTATTAATTGGAATTAATTATTAGTTAATTAATTAATTAGAATTAATCTAGCTTCGTACTGTTCGGCTCGAAATAAGAATCAACTATATTTCTTTTAGAAAGTAAAAGTTGCCAAAAATAATTCATTTTAATCCAAAAGAATTACAGCAGATCAGTTTTGAGTTTACGATAAATTAATGTCCCTGATTATTACAATGAAGCTATTTTTAAAATTATGCGTAATTATTACGATATATTTTAATCAACCTTTTCTGAGCGGTTTCGCAAAGTACACACTACTTACTCTTTTTGTGAAATTCAATTTTCTAAACGTTTGTTTTCGTTTTTCATTGATTTATACAATGATGCAATTTCCAAAACGAAAATAATTAACCCACATGGTGGTTTTTCCGGTAGGGGTCGTCCATAAACTATGTAGCTCTATGGAGGGGGGGGGGGAGTTCAGAGAAATTGTACGTTCCATGTTAATTTGTAAATTTTTAAATGTACAAATTTCTACGTGGAAGGTCTAAAAAGGTAAAAATTACGTTGTTTGTCAATGATCCCTTATAACAAAATTAAGTTTAAAAGGATCAAGGTTTAAAAATTGTCATCTACTATTTAATTGTTTTTATTTTCATGGAAACATGAATAAGTTCAAACTTGTTTAAAAAATCGCCAATTTAAAAATTGTGTTTAAAAAATAATATTATTAGAAGTCTATAATATAAAGTTGAACAATATAAAGGAGTCGCAAATTGAGAAAAAAAAGTGGAATTTGACTAATCGAGAATTTTTCGCCTCTGAACGAATAACGTTTGCATCTAGAAGGAGATATGTAAAAAAATGTTAAACCTCTAATCTCACTTTTTGAAAATTCAAATATGATTTCATTTTTTATTATCATTACTTTTTTTTTACTTTAATGCTGAGGCTATCAGGTTTAGTATTATTTAGTATAAAAATAAAATGAAAACAATGTAAATTTTATGATTCAGAAAAAAATTTATTGGAGGTTCGATTGTAATTAAAAAAATATTTGGATTATTTAATTTAATTTACTAAATTTATTAGACTGTTAGGCTTAAATATTTTTTTAACTTTTTCCAACTTTGGAATTTAATTAATTTTTTTACAATGAATTTCTTATCTTTTACAAAAATTTCTTATCGTAGTTATCTGTTTGAAATTTATTTTTTTCTAGAGGTCTTTTATTTATTTATTTTATTTACTGTAATTTGCATCGATAAACTTTGAATAATCCAGTGGTTTGTAATTTTTGTTTATTTTCAAGAACCGTAAGAAAAAAATAATGTTTTAAACGTAATATTACGAATCAGAAAAGTGCCTTGTGCGAATCTGTGAATATTAATATTAAAAATACAAATAAGAACTTGTAAATAAATTATGTTTTAGTGTTAAGAAATTGTTACCAGTTATTACCGATTATTGATCATTGTAAGACATAAAAAATAAATTTTTCATAATAAACTTTTGTATTTTTAATTTACCTTTGGTTAAATAAAAATACGTACCTATATTGTTCTTATCGGTTGCAGCTTGCGAATTTGAATTAAAAGGGATTTTAATGTTTTCTCCATAATTTTTCATATTTTCGATACGTAAAAATAAACATGTATAACATATAAATTTTTGCATAATTATGCAAAAATTTGTTCCATTCAATCGTATAATTTATTTGAATCCAACAAAGTTGAGACAAACAAATTATTTGTTTGAATGAAACAAACATTTGTTTAACCCTATATCAAAAAAAGAATTTGATTCAAACAAAATTTGTTCAATTTGAACAAACATTTCTCTCATTGTCAGTGCATAAAAATTTATTTAATCCTTTTGAATTCAATTTCTGTCAAATTCCATAGTATTCTGTGATAGATTTGATTCAGTATTTTAAATTTTTTCAGTATTATATAATTCAGGAAAATACAATAGATACCAATTGCAATTCATGAAACAATTGAAAACGTCAATCGTCAATCCTCATTTTTAAAATTTCCGATTCAGAAAGAAATTCATCAATAAGTTTTTTCTCCCTGGGTAGTGTAGCTTAAGGGCATGTGATGGAAAATGACGTAGGTGGTCACATACGGCAAATTTTTTTCGCCGTTTTACTCTTAAAATAATAAACATATCGTTATGAAAATTGATATATATTCATAAAATATGATCAGAATGGTCTGTCTGTTATGAACTTATGAATAATTTTGACCAAAAGTTATTTTATAAAATTACGTATTGCACGTCGCAGATTTTTCGGAATTTTATAAAATAACTTTTAAGCAAAATTATTAATAAATTCACGCAACACAGGCTATTCCGATGATGTTTTATGAAAGTACACCAATTTTCAAAAATATGTACAACAAATATTTCGCTTCACGTCTATGCAAATAATCTATAAGATAAAATAAATATATAAAAATACTTTTATAAATTTTGGCACTTAAGAACGTTATGGAGAAAACTCTTTCCATAAATAGTTTAGTGTCACTAAAATTAATGCAATTTTAATTTATTGTCTCTCTCTCTCTCTCTTATTCTCTCATAATACGTGTTATCCGCTGACTTAAAATTCTGGAACATGTAACGGTATCAAACCGTTATTGGTTACTGTTTGTTCCCCAAACAACATTTTTCTGAAATGCTGGTCGAATTTTAATTAGATGGCTGTGGATCGACCTTGCCAATATCAATAACAAATCGCAAGGATGTCATAATCTTAGTAGTGATCTTCACTCCGAAACAAGAAAGAAAACAAAACCTTACAATATGCGCAATATAAGTCAGTTTCGACAAGAGGTTATTCTTTCTTTTATCACTTGTACATTATAAATATATATCTAAGATTTATAAATTTCTCATTGTGTTAATTTGAGTTCGAAAAAATTATAATTTTGCTTTAACTGCAGTTACACAAAAGTTTTGAAATCATAAGGTCTAATGTTTCAGTTTGTTATATTCTTGTGTCAAGAGGATTAAAAAAATAATTTACTCGGAGAGAAAGATCTAGCTTTTCTAGCATGAAGCGGACCAGTACTTTTATTGCATCCCCACTCTCATACTAATATAGTCAGCGCGCATGCTATTGAAAATGTCGACGTCATAAACTATGTCGTAAATTATATCAAAAACCATGTAAAACCTTATGTATGGTAAACTACGTCGTATTCGACATCGTATTATACGTCGTTTATTGAGACGTAATTTCAGAGAGTGTTTGACGTCGTAAACTACGTTGTATTTGACATCGTAAAATATGTCCCATACTTTGCGTAACTTACTATACGTCATTTATATTAATTTCTTTTAATTTTATTCATATTTGTCATAAAATTCTACTAACTTATAAATTATTATAAGAAATTA
>WNHD01005074.1:0-16196 GCA_011057455.1 Ganaspis sp. Gsp50 | reverse complement strand
CAAATTTGACTGTGTTCCTGAACATTTTTTTGGATTTTTCTTTTTGCATTCGATTCCCTAGAAAAAAGCACCCCAATTTGAGTATTACAACGTTTTTAATACTTAACGGGATCAACTAGCACTTTGAAATAATGTAATCATCAATTTATATTTTTTTAAAAAAGAAAATCATGTTTCATGTGTTCCTGAAATTTTTTTTAGATTTTCTTTTTTTTATTCAATTCAGTATAAGAAATGCTAAAATTGAATGCTTATTAAAAACACTACACTACTCTGGATCAATATGAATTTTAGCAAAATGTGTTCATCAATATTCATTTTTACTATTAAAAAATCATGTTTCACATTTTTGCAAATTTGACGGTGTTCCGGAAATTTTTTTGGATTATCCTTTTTCCATTTGATTCCCCAGAAAAAGCACCCCAATTTGAGTATTATATCGTTTTTGACACTTGTCTGGATCAAGTAGCAGTTTATAAAATGAAATAGGTCTCAATTTGCATTTTTCTTAACTAAAATCATGTTGCATGTTTTTGCAAATTTGACTGTGTTCCTGAATTTTTTTTTGCTTTTTTTTGCATTTTCTTTTTTGCATTCGATTCCCCAGATAAAGGCACACTAATTAGAATATTATAACGTTTCTTACACTTGGGGGGACAATATGAATTTTACACAATTAGAAGATTAATTTGCAAATCAAAATATGGCTGCCTAGTTAAACCTTAGTGTTTATTTTAAATTTGGGCATAAAACAGAACTTCGTCTATGAGGAAGACATTAACTAGGTAAATAATACAGTATGTAAATACAGTAACTAAATTTTCATTCATGAACTAAGATGTAAAATTCTTTGTTGAAAACTCATACAATTTACTGAAATAAACAAATAAAATAACTTTTTTATAATCCACAGATACCCTGGCGGAGATTGCACATCTGACATTTGGCTTCCAGAATAAATTAATGAGACCAAAGACTAAAATCTTTAAATTTGATAAAAAGTTGGTCTGGAGTTATCTCGTCAAATATGTAATTTTATGAATATTTGTACTTGATTGCTTTTATTACGAATAAACTGAAATATAAAAAGTAAAGTGTGTGAGTTCATTAAAAAGGTGGATTTATATTGCAAAAATTAGAAACGAAAAAAACAAATTTAAATTTTTTTAAACAATGTGTTTATTGTAAAACTTTTAAACAATGTATTTATGATGTAAAACTTTTAAACAGTGGATTTATAATCTTAAACTTTCAAACGCTGGATTTTTAATGTAAAAGTTTCAAACGGTTATGAAACTTTTAAAAGATGGATTAATATTTTTTGCATGCAAAGAATGTGAAAAAAAAGAAGGAAATAACTCTTTAAAATATGATCTGAATCGATAAAATTTAATTATCGTTTATCTAGATGTGCTGTATTCGTGCAGATATTTTCACTTCGCTATTTGCTCTTCATGACTAAAACAATGAGCGGAAGCGTGTGAAAGTGACTAGATCTCGATTTTGCTTTCTGGTTTTTTATGTCAGTGTGCCTATATTAAAAGAGAAGGTACAGGTCAAAAATATCTTTTATAACTGACGAATTAACTTACAAGAGTAAATAAAATCGAAGAATTGCAATACTTCTTGGCACTTTTTGTAATAACTAGTATTTATTTACAACTGCTTTATAAATGCAAGTAAAAATTTGATTTATTTGCTTAACTCTAGTTTATCTCGACTACATAAAAAGACATAACTTGAAAGAAAACAGCGTTGAACATTTTGTCGCAAGTTTTTACAAGAAACAATGTCTTATTTATTATGGCAAAAAGTTAATTCACCAGTCATTTAATGTAACAATATTTACCTTTATTGTTATTGTTCACAGAAACGTAATTAACCAAAGTTTTCATTTAGTGTATAATTCTTGCATTGTTTCTTAAATTTTAGTAAATTTTTTAAAATTGAGTTTTAGATTGTTTTAAAAAATGATTTCACGTAAAAATGCAGGAAATTCTGTACAGAAATTCCGCTGGGATTTTCATTCAAAATTTTACTAGGTTTTAGATTTGCCCTAAAATATTGAAGATCGACATTTTTTTTAGAGTACATGTAATACTTTGAAAATGGACGGTTTTTAGACTATATGATAATATACATTTAAAATAAACATTTTTTTAATACAATGCAATGATAATATGCTTTGAAGATCAACAATTTTTTAAAGTATATTGCAATATACTTTAAAATACTTTAAATCTTACTTTATACTAATTGTAAGATGTAGTGAAATTACAAAAAAAGAATATTAATTTCACAATAATAACTGTCCATAGTCGCAGAATTACAATTTTCCGAATTCTTATTTGAATTAAATGTTTCATTCCGGAAATATAGGAGATGGGAAGAGATAATCAACTTTGTTAATTAATTCGTTTTGAGGCTTCTTGATTATTGCAGAACTCAGCTTCCGCTTCCTGACGAAATACAGAATTCTATAATTAATTTCTCCACTGCTGCTAATCTGCCTAATAAGACTTATATTTTGAAAAATATACTTAAATTGCAATTCCCACTTTCAAGGTACAATATTTTATAAATTGCAAACTTTTTGCAAAAAATCATGAAAATTGAAAACCAATTCTGAAAGGAAATAGAATAATAAATACGAAACAAACAAATGTTGGTTTGATTCGAAACAATTGTATTAATTTTAAATAAACAATTTGTTGCTAATGCTGTAGTTTTTCTTCTTTTGTTTGATCGTAAAGTTTGAATCGAACAAATATTTTTCAGTATTCAACATATTTGGAGTTTTGCACTGAAAAAATTATAAAAAAGAGAAAATCATTTTTCGACCCTTCCTCTTTAAAACTTTCAAGGAAATAAAATGCTATACAGTATACTTTTCTGGGTGAAAAAAGATCTTATCCAGGGGTCTATTTATGTCTCTTATGATTATTTTTCGTAAAACGATGAAATGTGAATAAACATATGCAAATATTACCATTAGTTTTTCCATTCAATCAAAACTCAATTCAATAACAATTTGCAAATTATTTATTTATTTTTGCATCAATACCCGCAGTGCAAATTAATAAATAAATTATTTATACTTGATTTTTTAGAACGTAGATCCTAATAATTTTCCATACATTTACATACATACATTACTTTTAACATATTGTTAATTATTTTATAGTTTTGCATATCTGAATAAGTCATGAAAGAAAGCATTGAACAACTTGTTTCAATTTGAACTTGTTTCAATTTACGCAATTTTTTCAATTGCAAATTCAGACAATTTTAAGTTAATTTAATTTTAATAATTTTAATGTACAAAGTTAATTTTTCAAATTATCGGTGTTTATTTTCAAAATTTGCATTTCAAATCAATTTCGGTATATTAAATGAATTAATGGCAATGTTTGTGTAAACGGTATTAAAAAATATACAAAATTCATTGTATTTTATACAATATACATATTATACCAAAAAGGAACACGAAAATTACAAAATACCAAAAAATTGTCCAATGGGTCAAAATTTCGAAAAAACGACAAAAGTCGGTAATTCCAAGAGGTGGCGCCTTGTAGTGAGGATCTGTTGAAACAAGTTGAACATTTTGAGCGAAGAGAATGTAGAAAGAGAAAACAGGCAGGCAGAGATTCAGTGTTCAGTGTTCGTCAACCCTTCGTTGGGTATTCTTGGGTATGAAGTCATTCAATAGAGCCCTAAGGGTCCTTTCTACCTAGGCCTAATGCTTAATGTAAATATTGCTGGCGCGATGAAATTTCGTAAAATATGGTGATTAGAAATCAATTAAATTAATTAACAAGTGTTAACCAGAAAGTGAAAAAAGTGTTTTTTATCTACCGGTAAAATAACAACGAGTGTTTGTGTGTGTTCTTGGTCCTTATAGAATTCTGTGTGCCTTTCCCTTTTTGGATACCTTCGCCACCAAAATGGTAATATAATAATTGTTTTTGCAATTTAATGCAAAATTTTAGTTAATCATGACAAATTTCCGAAAAAAAAACACTTGAAAAATTGTATTATGGTTTTTGTAATGAATTCGTAAATCGCGTTTCCATGACAATGAGGGTCAGTCTATTCTATTGTATATATTTCGAACTGAACTTGTGCTTTTTTTCTGTTTTGCACTAACCAAGAATGATAGCAAACTCGTATGGATTCAGTGACACATGTCAGTTGTCAATTGCGGCTTTTCCTAATCCAACAGACACTGACAGTTAAAATTTAATGTTTACATTTGCTTTCCCTCTCAACCCTTTCGTTACGTAATCACAACGTGACAATGTCAAACAGCTTATTTTTAATTTTTTTGTACTTGACCATTTGCTGGAATTACATGTGTAACGTGAAACGAAATCATAAAAGTACAAGAGTTCAATTGAGATTTTTGGAGCCCAGTAGAAAACGTTTCTAATCACCAATTTTTATTCGTTTTTCCACTGTTATTCTTTTGATAACTTATATTTTCAAGAATTTGCTTTTTCGATGTTTTTTTTCAATGTACTTTTCTAATGTACTTTTTTAATGTACTTCTTTAATGAACTTTTTTAATGTACTTTTTTAATGTACTTCTTTATAATGTACTTCTTTAATGTACTACTTTAATGTACTTTTTTAATGTACTTCTTTATAATGTACTTCTTTAATGTACTACTTTAATGTACTTCTTTAATGTACTTCTTTAATGAACTACTTTAATGTACTTCTTTAATGTACTACTTTAATGTACTACTTTAATGTACTTCTTTAATGTACTTTTTAAATATTTTACACTTTTTAATAATTTATTTTGTTCAATGACTAACGTTTTATCTGATAATTGATTTTTTAATTCTGTAATTGAAATAGTTCTTAAAAGAATTTTGGAACAAGTTGTGTACATACTTTTTTACTATATACATTAATTTCCTATGAACGAAAATCTGCAAAAAAAGCAAATCTCAAAGGGGATGGAATTCAAATAATGTTGAAGTGAATAAATATGCATTAATGATTCTTTAGTAAAATGATAGGTATACCAAATTATGTTTATAAACTCTTTGAAACTCTATAAAATAAAATTAACGAAATATAAAGAAAATAAAAAAAATAGAAAAATAAAAAAAATAGAAAAATAGAAAATAGAATCTAGAAATTAAATATTCCTTTGAGTACCAAAATTCGTTGATTTATATTTGCTGTAAAAAAGTGTATTCATATTTGTAATGAACAATGTACTTTTTATGAATTACGCGAGTACTTTAATGTGTAATACAGATTAATTTTACATATACATATATATTTTAGATAGTTAAACATTATATCATTAAACCTTATATGTAAAATTGTACACCTATAAATTTTCATTGGACTTAACAATTAGAAACAGAACACGCGCCCACGAGCGGAACACTGAAACACATACACATGTATATTGCCCATATATTTTTCATGTAATCTATAAATGGACATATACACATTTTATGTTAACCTTTTTAAGGAATAAAGGTCATTAAGATGATCTTTCATATAAATATGTTTTTCGTTATTCCGTGTTTTTACAAATACAGAACTAGTTAGAACTATTTTTAGATATGACAAATTGATTAGAATTTATGTTACTTGATTTACGTTATGTACTTTACTTATATTATACAATTAATTTATAGCTTATTTGGAAAATTGAGAGCTGAAAATATTCTGCACATTGCGTTGCAAAAATAAGCTTGATGCCAAAAATTCTGGGAAAAGAAGAGTTACTTCACTTATGTTACTTTATGTGTCAATTTATGTTATTTCATTTATGCATCAATTTATGTTGCTAATTTATGTTGCTTAATTTATTTGCTTAATTTATATTGCTTAATTTATGTTGCTTAATTTATGTTGCTTAATTTATGTTGCTTAATTTATGGATCAATTAGTTTATGTTAGTTACTGAATTCATGTATCAATTAATTTAAGTTATACTTAAATGTATATATAGGTCAAAATTATTAAAACCTATAAAACTTTTAGGCGTACTTAATTACCATTTTAACTGAAATGAAGTAGCTATACAGGTTTCTTCTTTAATCCTTTAAAGCATGTTTTGAAATAAATAACGTCTATATAGGTAGGTCTGATCAAATTATATAGCCGAAACGTGAGATGAAAAATGAAAACGTTATTATCACTCGTGGAAAAAAACCCTGGGAAAAAATCGTTAATAGTGTTTTTAAATTAATCTTTATAGATACATTTTATGTTGTATAGCACTTTTTTTTTGTTTATTTAAGGGTAAGGATTTATAATGTATACGTTTTGTGATTCTTAATGGATTGAACTGAAGAATGCTTTTAGAAGTTGAAGCACATCTTTCTTGATGACTTTTGATTTGTACAAAAGTCCATTTTTCAATGTATGTATGTCTAATTTCAAAGTAGGAATGACTAATTTTAATGAATGTCTAATTTCAACGTAGGAATGTCTAATTTCAATGTGAATGACTAATTTCAATGTGAATTTCTAGTTTCGATGTATGAATGTCCAATTTCAATGTACATATATAACTTTAATCGCATAATTTATTGTGTATGCGTACTATTTATGTTGTTCAAGTTTGTCTTTATTGTGACGAATTAATGGCTGAATTATAGTCATAAATAACACCTACATAGGTGCTATAACTGTTTGCTATTTCAAAAAATGTTTGAATACATTTTTCTATCTAAAATGAAGCTTTGTGTAAAATTAGTTATTATTGCTATACACTGTCAGCTTTACAAAAATAAAACAATATTGTTATTCTTGAGTTTTTTACGACCTTATGTGCCAAAAAAATTCCACTAAATAATAATTAACCATAATAATAATACAATAATGATTGTTATTGTTATTGAACTAGTTTTCAAAAAAAATTCTCACGGAGAAATTTGTTAGATGTTAACGATACTTTGAAACAAATTCTTTTGTTGATAAAGAATTTTAATAATGATCCGAACTCTTTTGTTACCGAAAAAATGTTCACAAAAAACTGTGTCTTTTATTGAGTAATTAAACATTATGTTGGACATATATAAGTCGATTCTAACTTGGTTTCGCTTATACAAAAAGAATGATTGATTGATTCAATTATTTTTTTCTGTATGAAGTTTTTAATCCGACGAATTTCCTTTTCCGATCTCTATATATCTATTTTTTTAATCTCGAACCACGCGTATATTTTATTGTATCGTTTATATGTATTCTTCAATCTCATATATGTTACGCATTTTCATAGTGAATTTATAAATTAATTAAATGATTAAAATTAAGATGATATATAATCTTTTAATTACACAGAAGGAAGCCAATTTTTCATTAAGTAGAAAAAGTATTTAAAGGGTATCATTTGCCAGGATCAAAGAAACATATAGAACATTCGTTGAAGAATTTTCTACTTTGGACATTTTTTCCCTTCGTTAATTGCATTTTTCTTTACGTGTGTTTTCCTTTTTCTTTCCAGACATTTCTTACCTTTGGTAACTTTTTTTTTCTTTTGCAATCTCTCTAGAATGAATTTTACGTACAAAGAAAGTCAAACTGTGATAGGATTTTCCAAAAAAAGTTTCCCAAGAAAAGACGAATGTTGATACGAACATTATAATGTTTGTAACAATGTTTCGAAACATTATAATGTTAGTAGTAATGTTTCATAACATTGCAATGTTCGTAACAATTTTTCGAAACATTGCAATGTTCCTTAACAATGTTTCGAAACATTGCAATGTTCGTAATAATTTTTCGTAACATTGCAATGTTCGTAACAACATTCGTCTTTCGTTGAAACCTAAACATATTTTCCAAAATGATGCACTTATAAACAAAACGATAATAACATACGATACGAAAAGATATCGAAATCAGTGATGGACTAAAAAACGTCCTTTAGATCTAGTTTTGATTCAATGATATTGCTTCATGGACATTGACATTACTGTTAGCCTCAGAAAGATTAAGAATACGAGATTAGAATTAATCAACTGTATACATAGTTAGAAAATCTTCAATACTCGATATTCAATACCCAAACAATAAATCTTCTAATTGCGTTGAATGCTATATTTCTGAAATGCCTATTAATCGGTAGATCAAAACATCATTAATATAATTAAAATGAATGATTCGAATTAGTGACTCCATGGGAAAAAAGAATGAGTGGAGCAACCATAAACATTGACGAATGTGTTTCATGTATTCACGGTTGGTACATCCATATATCAATTTGCTTTGTGAAATACACTGAAAACACAAATCATTTGTGATATCTACAAAATACAAACCGTATATGTACCAAAAGCCTTCACAATTATGGCTAAATTACTCTCAATCGGATGGACTAATGTTACTAACATACGTTATCATTTATGTTTGGTCTAACAATGTTTGAAACTGACACAACTATGTTTGCAATTGAAACAACGATGTTTGAAATGAGTATAACCATATTTACAATTGGCATAACCATGTTTGTAATGGGTACAACAGTGTTTGCAATAGGTATAATCATGATAGAAATGGGTACAACAATGTTTGCAATGTGTATTATCATGTTAGAAATGGGTACAACAATGTGTGCAATGCGCATTATCATGTTAGAAAAGGGTACAACAATGTTTGCAATGGGTATTATCATAATAGAAAAGGGTACAACCATATTTGCAATGGGTAGGATCATGTTAGAAATGGGTACAACAATGTTTGCAATGTGTATTATCATGTTAGAAATGGGTACCACCATGTTAAAAATGGGTACAACCATGTTTACAATGGGTACAACAATGTTTGCAATGGGTATTATCATGTTAGAAAAGGGTACAACCATATTTGCAATGGGTAGGATCATATTAGAAATAGGTACAACAATGTTTGCAATGGGTATTATCATGTTAGAAATGGGTACAACCATATTTGCAATGGGTAGGATCATGTTAGAAATGGGTACATCCATGTTTGCAATTGTTATAACCCAGTTTATAATTGGTATAACCATGTTTGCAATCAGTACAACCATCTTTTAATTGGTATTATTATGTCTACAATTGGTATATCCATGTTTGCAGTGGGTATAACCATGTTTGCAATTAGCATAACCATGTTTGTAATCAGTATAGCCATGTTTGCAATCGGAATAACCATATTTGCAATTGGTATATCTGTCTTCACTTGATATAATCATTTTTGCAGTTGATACATCCATGTTTACAATTGGTATAACCTTGTTTGTAATTGGTATAACCATGTTTGTAATTGATATAAACATGTTTGCAATTGGCAGAACCATGTTTACAATTAGTGGAACCATGTTTTAAACTGCTATAGCCATATCTGGAATTGCTATAGTAATATTTACAATTCCTACACCAATATTTAAGGTTTTTTTATTTAAGGTCCGCTAACAATCGCTATAACAATGTTTACAATTACTACATCAATATCTACAATACAGCCATATCTGCACTTATTTTACCATATGCTAATTCTCACAACCAGTCAACAATCAAAATTTTCCACAATTGTGTCTAAGCCGACACATAGCTACATATCAACAAAAAATACACATAGACACCGAGAAATCTTTCTCCATCAACTTTTTCTCTGTACATAGTCCTTTTTCTAAGTGCAGTAGCAGCTGATCGCAAAATCGAAACCACGTGGCAGGTCTCTGTTGCTAGGGTTCAAACGATGTCAAGATTTCAATAGGATCGTAAATAGTTGCGGAAGGGTCATGTCCGAGGGAAATTATGCGCCCACGATGTTACTTAAGCATCCCTTGTTGGACAACAGTGCCAAGGAAATTTGTTGCATAGTACTCTAAATAGAGTATAATTTATTTAGACAATTTAATATGTTGCCAGAATCAGCTCATGAAATTGTTGGACGATGCAGACGCATGCGCTTCTTTATAAGTCGATATCTCCACAAATACCAATACCCCGTTGCCAACCAGAAGCACAGACACTCGAGCTAACATTGGTAACTGTTAATGTCAGCACACGTAATAGTAGTGGTTTTTCATTCTTCTACCTTTCTCGCTAAATTCGATTAAATTTACTCCAGACCTTTCTGACATTCTCCACATTCAATCATTTATACAGAAATCAAATTTTAATGAGTAGAAACTAATTGGTGCATTATAGGGTCTAATTCCATTGTTATGTCTATTAGAAAATTATATCAATTTTTGTTGCCAATTTTCTTTATTTTCAGAAAGTCATTTTTTACTTTTATCTTATTTTTTACTCTTGTCTTATTTTTATACTCTTTCTTATCTTAGTTTTATTCTTCCTTGCTTTATTTCTACTCTTTCTTATCTTATTTTTATTCTTCCTTGCTTTATTTCTACTCTTCCTTACTTTATTTTTACTCTTCCTTACTTTATTTTTACTCTTCCTTACTTTATTTTTACTCTTCCTTATTTTACTTTTACTCTCCCTTATTTTATTTTTATTCTTTCTTACTTTACGTTTTACTCTTCCTTATTTTACTTTTACTCTTTCTTACTTTACGCTTCCTTCCTTTGCTCTTTCTGAAAATTGTCATAGCGCTATCTAGTTTCAGTCTAGACTTCCAAGATTTCATATATGCTTATTTTGCATAGAATTTATCGACGCGTGATAATTTTCTACCCGGGAGATTGTAGATTGTTAAAAAAGATTAAGGTGCATAAGAAGACTGACATTTACAGTTAAAGTTCATTCATTAAGTCTATGTTTCAATGGAATTTGCAACGGAAGAGAGGAATGAACAATCGTATATAGTGGTTGATAAATAGGCCTATTAGACTTATATGATTTGGTATTGCCATGTATGGCTGATGTATCAACATTTGTGATCCATATACAGGATCATTCACAAAGAATGCACTACAAAAACATGATGTCTTATTTTGAGGAAAAACGTTTTGGTGACTAAGACACAAAAAATGTCTTAATTTAAGACGTTTTTGACCAAATAAGACACTTTTGTCCCACTTTTAAGACACCATTTTTTGCAGTGTGGACAACAAATACACAAATTGTGAACCTACACACATATTTGTAGCTATGGCAACCATTTATGTGTGTACAATGTATAGTAATCAATAATAACCAAAATTCTAGTTAACTTAACCAAAGTTAGTTAACCAGAAAAAATAGTAATTTTCATTTCATTATTTTCATTTCATTATTTTCATTTCATTATTTTCATTTCATTATTTTCATTAATTTATTCTTCTTATTTCATTAATTTATTCTTATTCTAAACTTCTTACTTCCATAATAGAATCGTACTCTCTAAATCTAAATAAGTGAAATCTAATTATTTTTATGTCAAAAGTCTTCCACCACTTACAAATAAGTGAAATTTGATACGAAAATAAGTGGGATTTCACACAAAAATAAATGAGATTCCACACAAAAATAAGTGCAAATTTCACTTATGGAAATGAGTGGAAGGCTTTTGACTTAAAAATAAGTAGATTTCACTTATTCAGATTTAGAAAGTGGTTCTAAAATAAAAAATTCTGGTCACTGAACTTTGACATACTGAAAAAATGATCAGTTTTCGTAAGTCGATTCGTGCATAAAGCAACACCAAAAAGCATATTACTCATTTAGCAGTTTTTTTAATCTGCGTGTTCGCTAATACAGTGAATAAAATACTTCTCACTGAGAAAAATTGATCATCACTAGTGATATGATTTGGATGAAAACTTTGCGGATTTAATCCGCTTGAGATATGAAACATTGATGTACCTATAATGGTTCCATACACCGGAGAAAATTTGTTTTTTTACTCAAAGTACAAAAACAAACACGTTTTATGAAAACATTCATACGCTGCTAATGTTTGCACAAAAAAAGGGTACATTAAAAATGTATCCTTTATCTCATTGATGGAATTTTAAAAATATGTATCTTTAGAAATATATATTTTTAGAAATATATATTTTTAAAAGTCACAAATATATAATTGTGAATTCTTTTCTAATATTGAATTCTCACTCACAGAAACAAAACGTTATCTTGTAATTTAACATTTTGTTTTTCCCTCTTAACGATTGATATACAAACGGGTTTTATAGAAATTAAAAATGGAGGGAAACAACACTTTTTCAAAAGGTGTACAAACGAGATAGTTCTTTTTCTTGAAATAACAAAAAATTGACGTCTGTCATTGAAAAACTTTACTCATTAGAGTGTTAATGTAAAAGTACAGTTGCCCTATTATGTCAGGTTTTTTAACAATGGGCAGTTTGTTTTATTTGTTGCTTTGGATAATTAAGGATGACACAGTAGTAAAATTGTAGAGGCAGTAAATTTAATTTAATTGACAAGAAGAGGGATAGATTCGAAACTATTTAATTTTTTACTTTAATGACAGCAGACTGCTTCAAAGAACAATTACTTAAGTTAGGCTAAGTTTAGGATAATAGTCTCATTCAGTAAAATGGTATACAATTACTTGAATCGAGTATTGTCATCCGACAACGGTTATTGGTTTTGCCAGTGATACTCACAACCCTGTTTCCGGAACTGATTGTCAGCAATTAGTCTAAATATCGCCTCAATGAGAGAACCGTACACTGATTTATTCTAAGTGAAAGTAAATTTATAACGCATTTGCATAAAAAGTATTGTGAAACGATTATGCCTGCAGACCAACGAAACTTATTTTATCTCTTTTAGATTATTTTATCTCGTTTAGATTATTTTAGATCTTTTAGATAATTTTAGCTCTTTTAGCTTATTTTAGTTCACAATGGCTATAGTTTACCATTCCTAACTGTAAAATGAGCAACCATAATTGCGAATTATAGATTTAATTGTGACTATATCCAGTTAATGTAAATTGACCACTTAATTTGCTGTAATTATGAATCGTAAAAATAATTAATCGTAAATAAAATCAGAATGAATGAAAATTTTAAATAATGAAGCATGTTTAAGGTTGAAGTCTTCAAGGCATAAAATGAATTTTGTAAAATAAAGCGCTTTTTACTGCTGAATGTTAAAAGATTTTGATAATAAATGATTCTTACGAAAAGATTAAAGACTTGAAAATATCTATTGACAATACTCAACTTTAGGATTGGAAACAAAGCAAAACATTTTTTAAAAATTAATTGGAAATGTGTCTGCATGAAAATCGTCTTCCAAGTGAAAAAATACCTTCTCATTATCGATGAGAATGTAAAAATCAACAAAGTTCCGGAAATGTACTTGAAATTAATTTCTTCTTGGTTTCTACTTATAATTCAAATGAAACACGCAATACAGAGGGCACTGTTTCTAACAATTATTGGAGCACGATATGGTACTGGATTCACAAAACCAGAACAAGGAACTTATTTTTCACTGCGGTGGAATAGAAAAATATAATGATTTCTTTCAAATACGACTTAAATATACAGTAAAAAATTAGGATTCACTGAAAATTATTGACTTTAATGTAAAAGTTGTTAATGACTGTTGTTAACTGTTGTGAAGCTAACCTGCGAGTAGGTTAAATTATATTTATATATGTATACATTTGTTTAATTATAGACTGTAAATTTAATGTAATATGTAATTAATTTAATTACATATTTATATTTAATTACATAACTCTGTAAAATTATAGTTCAATAAATAATAATTAACAGTACATACATGAAAATACCTGAATAGAATAATTATTTTGTTCGCATGAAAGAAGCGAATGCATCTAACATAGAATACAAAGGGAAAGTTAGCCATTGAACGCCTCTAAACCCTCGATCATTGACACATACATAATTGAAGCACATAACTGTTATTTTGTAATCCTTATGTTGCAATATATTGTCTTATTATTCTAGTTTCTGAAAAATGGGAATTTTTGAAAAATTTCGTTTAATTGAAAAAGAAGTAAATTTATTATACCCACTTAACAATAGAAACAGTGCTCTTTAATTTGAATTAGTAAGAAGGTATACTAATTTGGATTAGTAAAGTTACTAATTTGGATCAGTAAAGTTACTAATTTGGCTCAGTAAAGTTACTAATTTGGATCAGTAAAGTTACTAATTTGGACCAGTAAAGTTACTAATTTGGATCAGTAACAATTAGAAAAATGTTTATACTGACAAAAAATGAAATTCTACTGGAATTCGATAGATATCTTTACATGATCGTACCTACGTTGGGGCAGGGAGGGGCAGCTGCCCCCCCCCTCTGGGGATCAGAAATGAAATATAAATTTTACTATCATTCCTGTTACAAATTTAATTCTCGCTCTTCCTAGACCAAATATTCTGAGTACGCGCGTATCTAAATTAATGTTTCTAATTATCTAAATTAATGTTTAGAATTCCATATGTCGATTGATCAATTGTGACCTATTAATTCGAGTTCAAGGCTTTTGTGCGATTAAAGGCATAACTGTACATTTTTCTTAGAGAATAATAATTATTGATGCGATATTATCGTAATGCATTGTCTTGTTGTCATTGATTTCAAGAATTACTGTTGGATAATTTCGATACTTAGATTCACTTCCGACAACATAATTCTACATAATAAGCAACCGCAGTTCAGAATTGTGTATATTATTTGCGTATATGTATGATGTAGATACTTGATGTGTTTTTCTTATATAATTAGAGAAGAAAGAAACGTTAACGCGCGTTGTGGTTTATCGTGTGAAACATAAGATACTTGCGGATATAATCATTTTTAATGGAGTACAAATTTAGAAAAACCATCGAGCTAAAAAGGTTACAATTATTTGTGACTATCAAAAACAATATGAACGCAGTCAAAAATCGTTGTGAGCAAAAACGGAAAAGAGTTTGTTTCTTTTTGTAATGCAGGAAGGTTGAGCGAAATAAAATATAAAGGGTTCGGTTGACAAAATTACCTGGGAAGGTTAACTACCTTGGGTTTTGGGAAAAACCCAACATCTGTTGACTAGCTGCGAAAAGCAAACTATAAAAAGTAATAAAGATGAAGGTTCCGAAGAGCGTTGGAGTTATAAGGGGCGCCCGTTATAAGGTATTGAATGCTTAATTTTACAATTCTAATTCAGAGAGTTTAATTATTATTGCCTACAGTAGTTTCAATTGATTTTTGTTTCATATAGAAGTACATGTAGAGTCCATTTAGAGTCCATAGTCCATTAGAGGCTGCATTTATTTGTGACTATCAAAAACAATATGAACGCAGACAAAAATCGTTGTGAGTAAAAATGGAAAAGAGTTTAAGTTTCTTTTTGTAGTTTTAATTGATTATTGTTTCATATAGAAGTACACATAGAGTCCATTTAGAGTCCATGTAGAGTCCATGTAGAGCCCATGTAGAGCCCATGTAGAGTCCACTAGAATCCATATAGAGTCCACTAGAATCCATATAGAGTCCATTAGAATCCATATAGAGTCCATTAGAATCCATATAGGGTCCATTAGAATTCATATAGAGTCCATTAGAATCCATACAGAGTCCATATAGAGTTCAAATAGAATCCTTATAAAGATCGCGCATCATCTAAAAAAATTTCACGCGAATTACTAAAAGTTACACATTCCTTTTCGGATGAAGACATTCTTTCCTGTGTTTTCACAAGAAAAAATGTTTCGTCCCTGTGTTTTCATCATTCTCTTTTGATTTGTCAATCCCATGTATTTTCCACATGTAATTCTTTGTGGCAGTTTTGAACTCTCAAGTCGAAATTTAAGCTCTACATAACTTCTCGAACCTGATTGAACCTCACTTTGATTCCTTTAGAATTCAGTAAATCTTCTTTTTAATCCCGTTCTAGAAAAGGGAACAATTTGCGCCACATTTTGGATTTGAAGTAGAGTATACATTTCATATGTATTTATAGTTATATAGTTAAATAGTTATACAGTTATGTAGTTATATAGTTATATAGTTATATAGTTCCTAAAAATATATATGGTATACCCGAGGGGTCGTCAACTCCTAATTAAGCCTGTACGAAGAATATATTCTCGAAGAATATCATGGGAATATTTGAGAATACTTGAGAATACTTAGGAATATAGAAAATTCAAAATATAATAAGATTTTCGAAAATATCAATGAATATGTGCTGTGTAAGAATAAGTTTTTAATATCAAAATAAACTAGAATTTTGTGCTCCGTGGCAGATTTAGAAGAGAGTAGACAAGAAATTATCTGTCTTTGTGAAAGATGCATTAAAAATTCTTAAGCCGA
>WNHD01005073.1:0-10551 GCA_011057455.1 Ganaspis sp. Gsp50 | reverse complement strand
CATACATACATATATTCGTACACATATACATTTATTAAGATCCTAAATTAAGTGTTATATACATATATATATATATATACATACACATACACATAGTTCACCCTTTTTTTTTTTTTGTACATATGTCATTAATTTATAATAATCAGTCTTTCGCTGGTCTTTCATTTATAATCACAAAAGTATTAAAATTCAAAATTTTTATCTCTTTACGCGTACTTAAGTCTCAATTCTCTTAGTCATTGTTTTAAGTAACTAAATTTTAATTATTGATATTAATGCCGCATATTCTTATTAATACTTAATCAGTTATAAAATCTATTAAAAGAAAAATAAGGTTATTCCAGTGGTTAAATTACACTGACGATACTGAAACCCTTAAACTTTTTTTATAGAAAAATATAAATTCTTTATAAATTCGTTATTTCTAGGTTTGTTTTAGGCATTATATAAAAATAGAAGATTTAAAATTTAACCTCTTTCTTTTACACCACTATTCCCGAATCTTCTGAGTCGCTGTGAATCCTTTGTATGAAAATGTTTGCCAATTCTTCATCACTGTCGTCATCCTCATCTGAGAGATCATTGAATTCTTTCTGGATTTCTTCCCGATAATATGTTAACAGTCCATTTTCTATTGTTACGAAGGTCCACAGAAACACGTTAATGTTGGGTGTTTGCTCTGGCAAGGTATTTCCCCAAAATATAGGTAATCCTCCGAAATAGGGGTACAAGGGATTCACTTGTATCCAGATTACCTGTTGTAAGGGATTACCCAAGTCCCAATTTAGCTCTATTATTGCGACACAGCAACACCAACATTGTCCCGCAGGTCTCGATAAGAAAGGGTATTTTCCACAACCGGCACATTGTTTCTGCTGCGTCAAATTTGCATTGCCTAACAAATGAATGTCGTAGAGGATTCCATCAAAAAATTGAGGCATTCTTCCTCTATTTAGACAGTCTTTGCATCGCCAAAATGCTAACCCCGTTTCCAAATTTGTCCCATAAAACAATTGGCCATCAATATGTCGGAATTCACAATTTTGATGTTGTAACATTTCCCATAAATTCTAAACATATATAAAAACAAAAATATGTAGCGTTTCCAAATTTCTTTTGATAATATTTACAAATAAAATATTAAGAAATTGGGAAAGGTTGTTCATTCATTCATGAAGGTTATAGTTTATTTTCTTCCAATATTTTAATATATATATTTTCTCTTACCATTGGGAATAATACCATAACTGGTCCTAAATTTATCTCTCTGTTCTGTAATTGAATGAAAATTTCTGCATCCATTTTAGTGATCGAACTTTGAAATAAGGCACAAGGGCACAAGCGTGTCACGTTTTCGTTGTTGATTAATACACAACTGCAGAAGCCGGCAACATGTGCTTGAGTGCGTGCTAGAAGAGTCACGTGACAATATTCAAGCGCGCGCTTTTCATCAATTTTGAAAATCCATCATAAATAAATTCGTAGTGAGATTTGTGAATGTTAATTTTTATTTTATTAAATGTTGCAATAATCGTGTTAATCATTATTAACGCGTTATCTCTAATTTATGTTACAACATTCATCTCATCGAAACGTTAAAACCTTGGACGTTTATTTCATCAAAATTTCGAATGTTAATTGCGACGAATGTGAACACTTCGAATGTTCAAAAGATTGAAACTTTTAAAATATACAAGTCCTCTTGAATCGCACGTTAAATCCAGAAATGCCAGAACCATGATCAACATAACCCACAAATTGTATCCCTGAAGTTCCATTTTTCAGAGCGCGATATATTAAACTTAGACAATTATTAAACAATTATAAGCAATTATCAAGGCTTTTTGATAAAGATTTTCGCAACCTGCTCGATATATATATATATTGTTTGTTTTCCTCTTTGAAATTTGAGAATAGTACAAGTTACCATGAAATAAAAGAAATGTTCTCTTTTGATTGTAGAGCACTTCATTTGAATGCACATATCAAATACACAAAGTAATTTCCAAAACACTCATACGAATGCACACTCATTCCCTCCATCCCTAAGAACTCTGTATCCGTGAAAATAATTTTAAATCTTATTTTATTAATATTGATCACTTTTAATAACTATTTGTGTATTTTTATTTATTTAAAATTTTGTTTCATGAAATATAAACTATAGTTTAGCAGAATTATCCCGTTGTCAAGCACCCCATTTAAAAGTTCAATAATCAATTCCCATTCAATAATATAGATTATAATTATTATATTACATCCCTATTATTTGTTTCAGGAATCCATTGATTAATTATTAGATGAGTATAATCATTATTTATGGTGTCTTGTGATCTTTTATAAGATTGTTCTTTGTTTAAATTTTGAAGATTTTTTTTTTTTATATTTTAGGCATTTAAATTCTGTAAATTTTCACGGATACCAGGATTCCTCATAAGATGAAATTGGAAGAAGAAGAAATAGAAGAAAAGAATAGAAAAATTATATTTTCATTGGATATGTAAAGGATTTCTCTGATTGCACGAAAAGCAAGGAAGGTTTATTTTACTCTTTTAATTATAAACTTGTCAATTGTATTTGGTCCCTGTGAACAATTTTCAATTCATTATTATTTAATTTCCTTATTCTTACGTTTGATTCTCCAATTAATTCCTCAATTACATATGGTCCCTCAAAGAAAGGATCGAATTTTTTATCGTTTCTTATATTTATTTTTAAATTAACATGATCTCCCTCATTATATTTAACCTTTTGTACGTTCCTGTCATAGTAAAGTTTTGATTTCTTTTTAGCTTCCTGGAGACGTTCCCTAGCAAGAGCCTGGCAATTATCAAGTTTATGGAAAAGATCCTGGATATACTGGATATAGGTTTTATCCGGGATGTCTGTAGAGAAGTTAGACGGAATCACAGCTTCTCTTCCAAAAACAAGGGTATATGGTGCGAAACCAGTCGCTTCATGGATTTGTGTGTTATAGGAAAAAATTGCGTATCTGAGCCACTCATCCCAGGTCTGTGCGTCTCCAAATTGTCGGAGATATTCAACCAAAGTTTGGTGACTTCGTTCAAGCGAGCCAAGTGATTGGGGATGGTATGCAGTTGATTGAATTTTTTCTATTTTAAATATTTTGCAAAATATTTTTATTATTTTACTTGTAAAATTTCGACCCTGATCAGTGTGTATTATTTTAGGGCAACCGTATCTGGAAATGAATTGCTCAGCTAAGGCGTGTGCAATAGTAACTGAATCGATGTTTTTTAACGCAATTGCATCGGAATATTTTGAAAATACGCATTGTATTGTCAAAATATAACGATTTTCTCGCGAAGTAAGGGGTAGAGGTCCTACAATGTCTATTTGTATTTTGTAAAATGGTTCTTTTGGCGTATCAGTAATTACCATTGGTTGTTTTGTCTTTAATCTTGTAATTTTGTTTCTTTGGCAATTTTTACAAGATTTAATAAATTCTTGAATTTCTGCTTTCATTCCTGACCAAAAGTAAGTGGATCTTATTCGCGAGTATGTTTTTGCCACCCCCTTGTGCCCGCCTACAGTTGATTCATGATTTTCCTTAATTATTAATTTCCTGTCAGTGACGTCAGGGGTTTTAATTTCCCCAGAACAGATCATAACCTTAAAGTCATTTCCTGAAAGGTGTTCAGAAAATAACCTTTCAATAGAAAACCATGTTATCTCATCGACATCGTTTCCTTTATTGGAAACTCTTACAAAGGATACATTCAATCTTTCCATAGCCACTTTCAAAGCCAAAATAGTTTTAGATAAAATATTTAAGTAAGTTTTTTCATCAGACTTATTTTTAGTCACTAAATGAAATATATAACGATTTCCTTGATTGAGCACGACCACTTCTCCGACATTAAAATCATTCTTGTTTACCAAATCTGGTAAAAGTAATTTGTTCTCTATTAGTTCTTTACAAATTTCTGACTGGAATTTACAATCAGCAGATACAAAATTAACAATATGACCTTTACCCGTGGTCACTTTATCCTTGCTGAATATTAAACAAGCACTATCAATGTGAAAGATCATTTCTAAACCCTTGACAATAACATCCTGACTCAGAACTGCCTGCCTCTGCGGAAGATTTCCGATTGGCACCCTGCCCAAATTTTTTTCAAAATCATGTGTGGATTCACCAATCTTCAAATTTGTGTTCTGAGGAACTAACGAATTTTGCTCTGTTAAGCAAAATAGGTCATCAGATTTGTCCACCGGAAACAGAACGGGGCCGCACATCTCGGACGAGACCCGATTCCTTCCAGGACCAGATCCCGCATCGAGACCGGCATTCAGACTCGATGAACAAATGGGCTCAATTTCCTCTTCATTCCCGAGAGCTGGCGTTATTGTTTTACCTAAATCAACACATGTCATTATATTAGACACTGTTGAGCCTGAATCAGATGTTGAAATGGTTGGTAAGGCATCTGCGTTCATAAAACCATTAGGGTCTTGAAATGAGTCTTCACCAGATGCAATAGATAAATAGTCAGTCGGATTTCTGGATAACGCGTCTGCGTTAAGATTAATGTTTCCGGGTTTATAGATTATATTGTAGTCGTACTCACTCAGTTTTATTCGCCATCTTGCTAGTCTAGAAATTGGATCTTTCAGATTATGTAGCCAGACTAATGGTCTGTGATCGGTTATTAAAATAAATCTTTTACCATATAAATACGGTCTAAAATGCTTAACGGCTCGAACTATTGCTAACAACTCCTTTTCTATAGTAGAATAATTTATTTCTGCGTGTTGCAGAGCTCGAGAATAAAAGGCAACAGGCAGATCCTGTCCAATGGTACCTTGACTCAATACTGCACCAATGGCGTACTGTGAAGCGTCAGTTGTCAATAAAAAATTTTTGTTTGGATCTGGATGTATGAGGATAGGATGTGAACAAATCTTATCCCTCAAAATTTCGAACGCTTGTTGATGAAGAGAAACCCAATCAAATTTTACATCATTTTTCAACAAAATGGTAAGTGGTTTTGCTATTTTAGAAAATTGTGAAATGAATCTACGATAATAGCCCACTAGGCCAAGGAACTGTTTGACATTCTTTTTTGTTTTAGGTACTGGAAAGTTTTTCACGGCGATAGTTTTCTCGGGATTGGGTTGTACACCATCTGGTGTTATTAAATGACCCAAATAGGTTATTTCTTTTCGAAGGAAAAAGCACTTGTCAGGCTGTAATGTCAATCCGGCTGCCTTCAACCTTCCCAGAAGTTTTCTCAATTTTCTGGTGTGTTCGTCCAGGGACGAGGCATAAATCACTATGTCGTCCATGTAAATGAACATGTCAATTCCTTGACATCCGGTCAAAACTACGTCCATCAATCTTTGGAAGGTGTTGGGTGCAGTCTTTAACCCGAATGGCATTCGATTATATTCAAAATGCCCATAAGGTGTAGAAAAGGCGGTTTTGTGTTTACTTCCTTCATCAAGGGGTATTTGATGAAACCCCTGGGCCAGATCGAGTACTGAAAAGTACTTTGATCCTCCCAATTGATCGAGAATATCGATGATGCTTGGCAAGGGATAGGCATCACCGATTGTTTTTTCATTTAATTGTCTGTAGTCGATAACCATTCTCCAGCGCTTATTGCCCTGAGAGTCTGGTTTTTTAGGGACGATCCATAAGGGTGAATTAAAGGGAGAGGCCGAAGGTTGAATTATTCCCGATTTTAGGAGTTCGTTAGTTTGCCGAGTAATTTCATTTTTATGAATTAGAGGATAACGATACTGTTTTACATGAATGGGTTTATCGTCATTAGTCATTATTTTATGTTTTAATACAGGAGTCGCTCTTAATTTGTCTCCAGGAAGATAAAATTGATCTGGAAACTCATTAAAAATTTCAATCAAACTACTTATTTCTTCCTCATTTAAATCTTTCAAATTTAAGTTTTCCAATAACAAAGCAAATCGCGAAGTTGTTTTAGGTTCATCGTAACCTAAAGTTTCATCAGTATTCTGATTTTGTACGATCAATATAGGCGAAGTATATTCCTCAATGTCGATTGGTGGTACTGTTAACTCAACTTCATGACTAGTTGAGTTTATCATATATAATTTGACATTGTTATTGCAAACCTTAACTAAGGAACCACCAGTGTAAATTCCGGGGCCATAGGAAACTCTTGGGACATATCCCTCGAACAGTTTTGTTTCATGAATAGGCAATTCAACTAATGTTTTAGATCTAGGAGTTAAATGTATTGTTTTATTTATCTTTAATGGAAAATCATGATTGTTTATTCGAATATAATTGTCCATAAAATTCAAAATTGTAGCGTGTTGTTCGAGGAACACTATCCCAAGGATTCCGTCCTGTTTAATTGGAAAATTCTCATCTACCACTTGAAACAATGTCTCTTTCCCTTGAAATGTCAATTTTATTTCTCCGTTTGTTTTCGTCATTTTAGGATTTATTCCTACCAAGTTAAATTTTCTTTTATCATTGATAATTATTTCATTTTTTAAAACATTTAATTTGATTAAATTTACACTTGAACCCGTGTCTATCATTAAATTTGCCTTTCCAAAAATAAAATTTTCATTTTCCAAGTCTATTGAGGGGACTTCTCCGCTGGCTTTTGACCCTTTGAGGTTGAGGACGATCCGTCTTTTTGGGAGTTTTTCAAATTGTTGGTCAACAATTCTCCCACTTGTTGATCCCAATTCTGGTTTTTTGCTTCGTCTTTGTCACTATTTTTAGATTGACTTTCCCCTACCTTTTCGGATTCATTTTTATACCCTCTTTCTTTATCATGTTTAATTTTTAAATAACATCGATCAATATTATGGTTGTTTTTATAACAATAGCTACATTTTTCATTTCTCTCTTTATCCTTTACATTATTATTTTTCGCTTTTAATTTTCGACAATCACGTTTAAAGTGACCTCTTTTTTTGCAATAATGACATTCAACATCTTTTTGAGATTTTGGTTTCTTATCTTCTGTTTCTGATTCCTCGGCACGGCAATGAGCAATCCTCTTCCTAGGATTTTCCTTTTCATTATTATCTTTGGAAGGCGACCGCTCATTCCCATGCACTGAATCCCATGTTTTTAATAACAATTCTTCCTTCATTGCTAGTGTGATAGCTTGATCCAGGGTGGAGATGGGCCTATCATATAACTTAAAGAAAATTTCTCTGTTTAAACCTCTCAAGAAGCTACCAATGGCATTATCCTGATGAACTTGTGACATTCCCAAAACCATTTCCCTTGGGTGATTTTCGGTTAATTTTATTAGCAATTTGTTAAGAATTTGTTTTATTCGGCTACCGAATTGAGGGATCGTTTCATCAGAAATTTGTTTTGCCGCTGCCAACTGTTGTGATAGCTGACTTATGTCTTCGTCAACGAAATATATTTGTGTTAAAGTCGTCAAAATGTCTTCTAGGCTCATCCCATCCTGAATGTGCGCTCTAGCGTCGCCTGTTATTTTCGTACAAATAAACATCGTCAAATAAATCAGGTCTTGGGGAGCCATCACTGAAACTGCTGCCCTACAATGTCGTACAAACATTTTTACCGGGATGTTTGAACCATCAAAAGTTGGTATTATGTTTTCAATTTTAGGCATTCTCCTTGATAACATATTATCCATGTTAGGGTTAGTTATAGAATTTAAACCGTTAGAATTACTAGAACTCGGGGTTTGTTGTCTGAGTAAAAGCTCCCCCGATCCTGGTATTATTGAACTAAGATGCTGTTGATCGATTATCAAATCGGTTTCGGTTGAAACTGAGTTCGTTTCAACAGAAACAGAATTTGTGTCAGAATTTCGATTCTGACTTCTAGTGTTTGGTCTAACCATTTTGTATATAGTATTAAAATTATGTATTTAGTAAATAAGATATTACAATCAGGGTAATCACCGTTAAAATGTTGATTCTATCAGTGTAATTTTAAATATTGATAAGCAATTAAAGGTTTACTATATAATATTAAATAAAATAACGTCGATCAATATATATATGTATATACAGTCTTTCATCCAAGTATTTTATTTTATAATTTCTCTTGTTTCGATAGACTGTTTTATGACTTGTATATTTAGTTCAAAACATTTTGTAATTTATACGACATAACTTACGTACTTTCCAATCAGATTCACCTTCACTTTCACAACACTTGGACTTATTATTTTGACTAATTATTTATTAACCTTCACTTAACGTGCACAATCAACACAATTGGATTGATGGTATCTGTTGTCCTCTCGAAGGTAAGTTGAATTTTCCCGCCACATGGATGCCAATATTAGTCGCTGAATCCAGAAGGGTGTTCCTGATTGGTTTATTCTCCTATGTTTCCTTTCAGAGCTTCATCTTGATTTCACTGGTAAAATTGTTATCCAAGGCTTAGTTATTTGATCGTAGCGTGATTTATAACAATTAATTCAATTATTGGAGAGACTATCCCACTTCTGACACCAATGTTATGACCTGAAAACATCAGCTTCCGTTAGAGTCAACTGGTAGCTTGTGGTTGGCTGATTCAAGGGTCCTTGAAGTCTTTTCATTCGTTGAAACGAATCTCCAAATATTTGAAATAGAAATCACTCATATTTTATATAAATATAAAATATTATTTATTTAACTGTATTTCATAAATATCATTCAATTAATTATTCATTTATGGAATATTTAGCACTCGATGGATAGGGAATTTCCATGAAATCAAATAAAACACAGGAATTATAGTTGGAAAAATTGTAAAAACCAACTTTTATTAATAAAGTTCAAAAGTCAAATATTAATATTATTGTCCATTATATTGTAATTTGTTAGAACAAATTACGATTTACATTATTATTGAGTAACTATTCAGTTATTTATCATGAGTCACCTCAGTAACCAAGTAATTATTTCTCAACTAAATAGCAAAGATAGTAAGTCTAAATAATTCACTTTTAGACCGATTTAATACAGGTTTAAAGTATGAGACACGAAGAGAATCTGCTCCCTTTTTCGTCCAGAGATCTTCTCGAACTCATTTCCCTCCCCAGAGCATAATAGATTTTTCCCCTACTATTATTAATTTACCAATTAGTTTTAAGGTGATTCATAATTTTATGTTCGATCAACCAATAAATGAGTAGCAGAATTAGCTCCTCCTTTTGATTCCGCGAATGGATTGCGCAAGCGACGAGTGACAATTTTCGGAGGGTGCGCTTGACAGGCTCAATATTTACGAGTTTTCTGTCATCAGTCATAGAATTAAAAGCAAATTCCATCTCTAATATTTTATATAATGTTAAAGCAAACGAAATATAAATTAGTCATCGCATCTCTAAATTAGTTCATTTATTTTCATTAAAACCTAAATAGTCTATATATATATATAAAAAATAATGTTTATACTTATATTACATATAATTTATCAGGTCGTTATTTCAATTTGTTAGAATAAAGAGAGAATTCATAATTTTAATAATCGAGAATAATCAACTAATAAATGATTCTGTTCAATATTTGTTATTTTTGGTCATTACTATAATAACAACAACAAATAACCACAATTATTTTCGTTAAATCTTATTCCCCATAAAATGAAAGTCCCTGCTCATTAAATGTAGTGACTTTCATTTACTACACGACAGTCCGTCGTCACACCTCGCGGCCAAAGATGTAAGCAGCCTTCCCTACTACGGAAATGAATGAAATATTATACTATACTATTGTGCCACGTCAGTCGCTTGCTCCGATCGTAGCACTGACGCGGTTCAAGAGTACGTAATTTATCGCTTTCTTTAATTTAGAAAATCTTTTCTTGTGACCTTTGAAATATAATACTATGTGTTGTTCAAGTGTCAAATACTTATGTTTATTTTATTTATTTCGTTTTCCTACTAAGAGAATTTCTTGAAGTGTGGTCGTTTATTTGTGTATCATGTTCAAACGATGGATTCTAATTTAGAATGGATTCAAGTGCAATTTTTAAGATAGTATATAAAAGATTTTATACATTCTCAATAATAAATTCATGACGCTTAATTTGAAGCAGTAATGACGAATTCCAAAATGACTATCGATAATTTGACTGAATCTGTGAATTACATTTATTCATGTAATGTGCAAATAAAATCAGAGAAGAGGGAAAGTTAGAAGATAAAAGGAGAAAAATGTAGAAAAGAAGAAGAACTCAGAAAGGATGAGAAATACATGTGCAATAACCCTTTGGAGTAACAATAATACATGTAAGTGACATACTCATTAATAAGCGTCCTCTAACTCAGTATATAATATCGCTATTAATCATTTCAATAAAATGCATCGTTTATCTATAAGATTTTTATTTAATATCTATAAAAAAAAAAGAAATAATGGTAATTGTAATGCTTACAACGAGGTAGACTGTTATATTAAATATACTCATGTATCCCCGAACTCATACATATGCACATTAGTCCACATACATACATATATTCGTACACATATACATTTATTAAGATCCTAAATTAAGTGTTATATACATATATATATATATATACATACACATACACATAGTTC
>WNHD01005072.1:0-10554 GCA_011057455.1 Ganaspis sp. Gsp50 | reverse complement strand
TTATTTTTACTAGTGTGGTATTTACTAATTATTATCTTAGTAACTATCTTTCACAGTTGATTCAATTAAAGTATTACTGTTGGTTCTTATTGAACTAAGGAAAGTAGTCAGTTTTACTACATATGCTGTAATTAATATAAGAAACAAAATATCTTTGGCGCCTTATTGGACTAAGGAGAGTATGTAGTTAAAAAGTAGTCAAATCTACTAAGAATTTTTTTCAGTGAGTATCAAATTGATATTATTGATATCAATTTGATACTTTTTAGTAATCTGTGACGTAGAAACTTTGTTGAGTTGTTCATAATTGCAGAAAATTTGTTGTGTTACTCATAAGCGGAAAGTTGTTGCGTTTTTCATATGCAGATTTGTAGTGTTATTCATAAGCAGAATATTTGTTACACGGCTAAGTATAAACATAGAAAAATTAATTATCCACTATTTAGAGAATTCATCACATGGATATTCAAAAAATGTGTTACATAAACATTTAATCGAAAACGCATTATTTATTTTCCCACCTTTCAGGAGTGATCTGAAGTTTAGAAGAATTTTGTATGTTGGAAATTGAGGTTTTCTGAGTCAGAGAACAAACACTGAGACTGGCTTGATAGTATTCTCACATTCCTTAAATTCCAAATTACATTATTCAGCCACTTCTAAATAATTGAAGAATATTTTTAGAGTGGGATAAATGGAGCAATAGAAAAAAGCTCGTTACAAAATTATTCTTAACAAATCTTAATTAAAATCAGTGCTCTAATGGGTTACCAGGAAACGACAATAAAGGAAGTTCATGTAGTAAAGATTACATGTTATTATCGTAATTCCGTAAAACATTAAAAAACGAATATTTTTAAACATGTTTTCAAACGGTACTACAATTTTCTTGTACTTAAAATAAAAATGTCTCACTGCTTTTTAGAAACAGGTTTTTTATATTTCAGAAAACAGAATTTCCACTATGCCTTTTTTCACTTGGATTTAATTTACAGAAACAAGTTTTTCGCATTTTCATTAAAATAGAATTTTTGGCAACTGATGATTTTTGTATGAATGTAATTTTTGCGCACAATGTTTTGGCTGTAAAAAAATTATGTTGCGTTTTTAATCGTTATTGATTTTTTAGAGGTACTGAAGAAAGTTATATCTTTGTAAACAAGAACCTTTATAAACAAGAACCTTTATAAACAAGAACCTTTATAAACAAGAACTTTTATAGACAAGAATTTTTATGAACAAGAGTCTTTATAAACAAGAACTTTTATAGACAAGAATCTTTATGAACAAGAATCTTTATAAACAAGAACTTTTGTAAACAAGAACACCTTTGTTTAGAATTGAATAATAAATCCAGCTTTTTGAAAAGGAAATCTTACGAAACGTGTTTTCTCCTTTCTAGTTGAGGATTTATAATCTTATGGGAAGAATTTTCTGGTTAAAGAACGGGTTGAAAATTCAGAGAACGTTCAGTAGTAAAATATACGCGTGTTCAGATTGGTTATAGGCAACTTTAGAGTGAAAACTACGGAAACGACGAGTCGGCGATATTGAAGCGATAAGCGACGCAGAGTACCGTCGTTATTGCCTCAATTTCCACTTCCACTTCCGTTGGTGATCTCTTTTCCATCGGGCCGGCCTAAAAACTCTATCGACGTGTCACGCTCCTCGAATTGCCATCATCGCCGTTACGTGAAGCTTCACTATATATAAAATGACCTCAACTAGCTTTTAGCTTCGTTTCACGCCCTGCAAATTCTCCGTAAAATTCGTCTCCACTATTTCGCAAAATTCTACTCAATATTTCACAAAATTGTACTCACTATTTTGCAAAATTCTACTTACTATTTCGCAACATTCTACTTACTATTTCTCAAAATTCTACTCACTATTTCTCAAAATTCTACTCACTATTTCGCAAAATTCTACTCACTGTTTCGCAAAATTCTATCTTTAATTTCGTAAAATTTGACTCTATTATTTCGAAAAATTTACTCATAAAGTTCCTTTCAATTTTGTAAAATTTTTATTTAAATATTCATAAATTGTTTATACTTGCTTGCAGTTATATTCTTGCTTTCTTGTAGAGAAAGTATTTCCACTCCAATATTTGTATTCAGCGCATTGGAGTGCACGAGTATACGAAATTTCAGAAAAATCGGCTGTTATTGCTTTCGGGAATCATGCAATTTGATACTGATGTGCGAGAGTAGAAAACAAATATGACGCGCTTTGTAGAAAGGGGCCTTAGAAGCAAAGGTTTATAGGTTATGTTTTGTGATAATTTTAGCTTGATTAAAGCTTCACTTTAAATTATTTGCACTCGAAAACAGTTTTCCGTGATATGCACACAAACTGATCATAAAAAACTCCTTTCGATTGCAAAGAATTGAAAACAAATCTTCAATTGAGTTAGAACTATCATCAAACATAACCTATAACCGTTTGCTTCTAAGGTTCCTTTCTTCAAAGCACGACACAAATTCAAAAATACAAAATACATAAAAAACCACAAGGAAAACTTAAAGACAATATAAATACAAAAAAAGATAAAGACAAAATGAATACAAAAAACCTTAAAGACAAAATGAATAAAAAAAACGTAAATACGAAATGAATACAAAAAAACATAAAGACAAAATGAATAAAAAGAAAAGTAATACGAAATGAATACAATAAAACATAAAGGCAAAATGAATAAAAAAAAAACGTAAATACGAAATGAATAGGATAAAACGTAAATACAAAATGAATAAATAAAAACGTAAATACAAAATAAAAAAAACGCAGGTACAAAATAAATAAACAAATGCCAAGAAAGAGAATAAATACCTATAAACATAAAATAAACAAAAATGCAAAATTGCAAAAATATAAAAATACAAATAAATAAACAAATAAAAAAAATAAACAACTGCAAAAACGTAAACACATAAACACAAAAATAGAAAACAAGTACATTAATTACGGATGCGAGTAATTTACACGAGAGAATATAATTGATGCAGGAAAATGTAATTTTCCGAGAATTGGAGGTGAGAAGCTTGCGATTGGTGGAATTGGGGGCTAATTATGAAGTTGGAGGACAGAAAATCCGTGGATCGTGTGAGTATCATATCGCTCAGCTGAGCGTGTATCCCACCTGAAACGGAAGTAATAGTGTCCCCCTCTAAGGGCAAGCCTACCGGAACACCGGAACCGGAAGGGTGCGGAACCTCCATGACGCTTCTGAACTGCGGACGTACGGACTCGCACTGATTACTCCCTGATGATGAAATAGATTGCTGCTTACGTGCATCAGAGACATTTTCGAATACTTCGTCCTTCCACCGGAATTACAGCATTAAACGAGGATTCACCAAAACACGCGAATTTCATTCATGGCCTTCAATTAAATCTTTACTTAATCTCTCGTGTTTAACATGTCACCTAAATTCTACTATTAGCGCTTCCTAAAACAATCTTTTTCTCGCTTTTCAATCTATGGTCTCTTTTAGGAAATGGTCATTATTTCTGTCTATTTATTTCTTTCAATTTTTTTTATATTTTTTCAATTTTTTAATCATTTTTTCAATTTTTAAAATTCCTTTTTCAATTTTTTAAATATTTTTTTCAATTTTTAAAATATTTTTTTTTAGTTCTTTTTATATATTTTTCTATTTTTTCGTACCTCGCTCTATTAATTTCGCTTTGTTATTTATTTTTTGGTCCTTGGTAATATTTTTTTGACAATCGTACTTATAATGCTTGCAGTATATTTGCTAACACGGGTTTGCAATTGAATTGTCAATCAAACGATTTCTATTTATTCAAATTATTTTCAGTATTCTGAGCAAAAAAAGATTATTGTATATTTTTGTTCCTCTTGCATTTTTTCTGTGATTGTAAATTAAGCGAACTTTACTGAAAAAGTTTTAAAATCTGAACTTCTATTTTAATTTCAACAAATAATTGATCATTTAAGAAACAAAACAAAAACTGATTCACAAGAATTGAAGCGAAGCTCTGAATTCACAATATGGAATGAATAGTAATAAAAAACACGCATCTACTACGATGGCCGCGCGGACTAGACGATCGACTTTGAACACTGAAATCGCGTGTTCGATTCTCCAACCCGATAGATTTTTCAACAACCTAAACAAGTCGAAAATAAAAAATTGACTTCAAGGAGAAAAGTTCTTAGATGTTTTCACGAAGAAATTCTCAGATGTTTTAAAAACAAAAAATTCTTGGCTGTTTTCAAGAAAAATTCTTGACTGTTTTCACGAAAAATTTCTTGGCTGTTTTCACGAAAAAAATTCTTGAACGTTTTCACGAAAAAATTCTTGGTTGTTTTGAAGAAAAAGTTCTTGGCTGTTTTCAAGAAAAAATTCTTTGTTTTCACGAAAAAATTCTTGACTGCTTTCATGAAAAAAAATTCTTGGACGTTTTCACGAAAAATTTCTTGGATGTTTTCACGAAAATGGACAGAATAAAAAAAGAAAAATTGCGAAGAGTGCCCTATCGGTATGAAATGCACAACAAGTTGATTAATCTGTGCAAGTAGAGAAAATGTAGATGCACTTGGAAAGCTTGATAAACTGGCAGTTTGGAAGTTTGAAGATAAGTTATCAGTGGGAAAAGTAGGCCACTATAAACAGTGGAGTTGTTTAAAGTGAAAATAACAGCAGTTTACTCGTAAAACGTGAAATAATCAGAGTTGAGAGGATGTTTAAAAGAGTTTGAGCAAGAGTACGTTGCGCGGTGTAAGATAAAGAAATGAGAGTGAAAATAAAGCGGTGTACTTGACGGATAGAAGGTGGAACCCCGTGGCAACTTGGTATCCGGATAATAAATCGCCCTTTTAATCACGAGTTGTTCACGCTCGAGTCATTTGGCTTAATGGAGCCTCTTGTTTAGGCCGCAACGCGGTAGGTTGTGAGCAGGCAATTTCCTCGGTCGAACGATACAACATTTTGTTTAAACCTTCATCATTAGTCACCGTTCGCGCTCTTACCATATATACAGACGTGCCATTATCTATCGATGCGATTTGCACTCGACTTTTCGAATATGATTCCTCAACACCAGCACCTCCTGCGGTTTCCTTTTCTCGCTCTCAAATTTCTAACAATCAATTACATCTCCCACTCTCAATCCTTCAAAATCATTTCGTATCTAGATTTCATACAATTTGTCTTCCCGCTCGAAAAAGTAATAAACTTACTGAATAACGAGCAGCAACTTTTTTGTCTCGACTTTATCGGTTTCGTAATGTGTATCACTGATGAAAGAATGTTGTGTTCAATTGGGTGAAACATTTTTGCAATTGGGATTGGAGTAATTTATAGTGATTTTGGAATATTCGGGAAATGGGGTAATTTTTGGATAAAAGAATTCTTTTAATTAATTAATGAATTAATTGAATAAATTTGTTTTATTCATTCTTTGTAAGCATTTCGTTTATTATTCTTTTCTTTTTTTATTTATTCCCCTTGTTATTCATTTCGTTTTTTATTCATTTTGTTTTTTCTTCATTTTGTCTGCTAGTAATTTATTTTGTTATTCATTTTTTTTAATTATTTCGTTTGTTATTTATTTATTTATTTATGTCGTTTGCTATTCGTTGCGTTTTTTATTCACTTCGTTTTTTATGCATTTTATTTGTTATTCATTTCGTTTGCTATTCATTTATTTTTTTATTCATTCTGATTGTTAATCAATTCGTTTTTAACGCATTTCGTTTTTTATTCATTTCGGCTGCTTTTAATTAGTTTTTTATTCATTTCATTTGTTATTCATTTTGTTTTTCATTCATTTCCTTTTTTATTCATTTCGTTTTTTATTCATTTCGTCTGCTATTAATTTATTTTGTTATTCATTTCGTTTGTTATTCATTTAGTTTTTTATTCATTTCGTTGTTTATTCATTTTGTTTGTTATTCATTTTTTTAAATTATTTCGTTTGTTATTTATTCATTTATGTCGTTTGCTATTCATTGCGTTTTTTATTCACTTCGTTTTTATGCGTTTTGTTTCTTATTCATTTCGTTTGCTATTCATTTATTTTTTTATTCATTCCGATTGTTAATCATTTCGTTTTTAACGCATTTCGTTTTTTATTCATTTCGTTTTTCATTTATTTCGTTTTTTATTTATTTCGTTTTTTATTCATTTCGTCTGCTATTAATTTATTTTTTTATTCATTTCATTTGTATTTCATCTCGTTTTTCATTCATTTCATTTTTTATTCATTTCGTTCTCTATTCACTTCGTTGTTTATTCATTTCGTTTATTATTCATTTCGTTTTTTATTCACTTCGTTCCTTATTCATTTCGTTTTTAATGAATTTCATTGTTTATTCATTTCGTTTGTTATTCACTTCGTTATTTATTCCTTTCGTTTGTTATTCATTTCGTTGTTTATTCACTTCGTTTTTTATGCATTTCGTTTGTTATTCATTTCTTCTTTTGATCATTCCATTTGTTATCCACTTATTTTTTTAAGCTTTCCGTTTGTTATTTATCCACTAATTCGTACCGTCTTATCGACATTATTTCTAACAAACAAATTGAAAAATCCGAAAAATCGAAAATCTCCAGTATTTAAATACTGGAGATTCTTACTATATAATTATAGTAAAAAAAAAGCCCAGATTTATGGAAAATCATATGCAGATGTATGATAAAATTGTAATACACGGAATGTGTGGTTACAAGTGGATTTTACGTGGGGTGGTTGTTCGCTGAAGGGTGAAACTGATACATTTATTTTGATAAATTTTTTTCATGGGAATCACAACACGAATTGAAGTCAATGCAGGTGAACTGGCAGAATAATAATTATCGTTAGTAGTCTATGGGAAATCCGAACACCACCTGTCAAAACTCAAGTGCATGATGGAACTTGGCGTTTTACGAGGTTATGGGAACTTCGTCTTGTGGGTTTAATAAATACTATAATTATTCGCAAGGACAAGCTACTTGCATCCACAATACTCGAAATTACATATCAAATTGCAACTGGGATGCTTTTAATAATTTATTCAAATCGTCCATTGACTGGAAATTTCTACTCATTCATCATTTTTCATATTTGTCTTCTTCAATTTGTATTCACTTCCTATAGAAAGTTCCACCCCTATTTTTTTATTTTCTCTTCAATAATGAGAATTAAGGTATTTTATAGAGGAAATTGTGCTTAGTACTTTTATTTTGTTTTCTTTTTTAATTTTAACCTCCCTGTTAGTTACTTCTCAAGCATCATTTTTTAGATTTTGGAAACATTTCAAGTTCTTGTTATAAGTATAAAATAAAAGAAAATAAGATAAAATTAAATAAAATTAAATTGAATTAAATGAAGTGAAATGAAATGCAATAAAATAAAATAAAATGAAATAAAATTAAATGAAATGAAATAAAATGAAATGAAATAAAATGAAATGAAATAAAATGAAAAAAAATGAAATGAAATAAAATAGAATAGAATAAAATAAATTATAATAAAAAAACAGATGCTAAAAATATTTTGTAATTCTATTTGCATGAGAAGTATTTCCAGAAAGTAAAGACAGATTTTTTAATACATTTAATGTAGTTAATGGTTGTTTGGGCGACAGGTGGAGGACGGGTTGAATTTTTCGAGGTTGATAGTGCGGGGGTAAGATTGCCCTGTCACCTTGACAAATGGTTTGAGAGCAAAAGGTACCAGTAAATGCTGAAGGAAAAAGAGTGTTCATGCACTATTACTATTTTTTCCTTTCCTTATTTTCCTCCGTTCACGTACGCTGTCTCATGGCACCCTCCAAGACACCTTGATTACGAATCACCACCTACGTCATTCTCAACGATTAGTCATTAACGATTGACAGTTGTGGCAAATTATCCACAACATGAAAATTACAGTCTTCCTCAAATACACGCTTTTCCAATAATAAATCCAACAATATTGACCAAAGACATATATAATTCTTTGTTTCTAAGGTCCCTTTTACAGAGCGCGACACAATTTAAAATAATCACTCTAGACGAATTTTCAATTAACGAAGAAAGTGGTAAACAATAAACAATTATTGTAAAAGAATATTTTTATTGAACAATTGTTAAAAAATATTGCTTTAGCAATATTTTAACAATTTTATTTAAAAAATTTAACAATTTTTAACAATTGTTAAATTCTGATATTTCTTTAATCAACTGCTGAGTGATAAAATCATCTTGACGTTTAATTATCAAAAAAGTAAAAATGCAATTATGTATTGTAAATCAAGTGTTTATAACTATTAAACGATTGTTGTAAATCAAGTGTTTATAACTATTCGACGATTGTTGTAAATCAAGTGTTTATAACTATTCGACGTTTGTTAAAAAATATCGATTAAAGAATCATTGTAGGAAAAGAGTTTAATTGATTCGAATTTCTTTTAAAGGTAAATTGTGATATTTTTTAATCAATGAGGTGTAATTAAACATTTCTGCAGAAGAGATATTCATTACTCAGGCTTCTAATTCTGATTGCATGTTACGCTCCATTTGTGGTAGGAATGTGCGATCGTCACTCAACTCCATTTAGTCGTGGTACACCTATAATGTTCGGAACTTGGAATATAGCTCGATGCAGCCCACTGGTGGTGATATAACTTTAATTAGACGAATTAGATCATTTCGCGTTACTGAAAGTCACGTCCAATGCGATTATTCCACCGTGACTTCCTGGTATCGCAAAAAGCAAAAAAAGAAACTATTTTCAATGAAACGTTCAACTTCTTCCCTATGACAAAAAACTGGAAAGGCTGCCTTTGTTTGGCAGGAAAAGCAAAATATCAGTAAATAAAACCATATGCGTCGAAATTATTAACCCTTTCACTTTTTTCAATACCCACAATTTCATTTTAGCGACGATTTTTGGTCATTATTGTAATATTAATGGAGATTTATTTTCAAATTATTTATTTTTATTTTAATTGTGAAATGAAGTAAGTATGAGATGGAAACAAAAGTAAATTAAATAAAAAAGTACATTAGATAAACAAAAGTAAATTAAATAAAAAAAGTACATTAGATAAATAAAAGTAAATTAGATAAATAAAAGTAAATTAAGTAAACAAAAGTGAATTAAATAAATAAATGCAAATTAAATAAACAAAAGTAAATTAAATAAATAAATGCAAATTAAACAAACAAAAATAAATTAAATAATCAAAAGTACATTAGATAAATAAAAGTAAATTAAATAAACAAAAGTAAATTAAATAAATAAAAGCAAATTAAACAAACAAAATTAAATTAAACAAAACGCTAAACATTTAAAATAACGGAGAATTAAACTCCCAATTAACGCAATAATTAATCAACAACTCTGTAGAGAATTAATTCGTAAATTCACAACTGATTTATTTATTTACAATTAGGTATATAAAGAAAAGTCAATTTATTCGTACATAAAGTGATTGAGCAGGGAACAAAAATGCATTCGGTGGGCAATAAATAATGATGTTTAATTAGTCCGCCGGAGTTGGGATTTGAAAATTGATGATTGCTTTGTGTGGGAATTTTTTCGTAAAATCAGAGCGAGTATTCATTGGTGGTAATTGAAAATGCACCCCCAACGTATTGGCACGTAGGTTGGTGTGTCGGCCAAAAATCACATTCTCGTTGCCACCCCTCGAATTAACATGGAGCATAAAGGCATTCCCACACAGAGTAGCTCACGCAACCAGTACGCATGAATGCGTAATGTCTGTGGACAGTGATTTCCACCCTCTGCAAGCTCGACACCCTCTTCACCCTGCATTCGAGGACAGATGGGGTTCTCACGACCCCCACCAAGCACTAATGTCGCTAGTAATCGAGGTCGATACTGCTACTGTCATAACACCCAGACACGCAACATTTGGTTTATGCTTTACCGCAATGAATTATGCCCTGTCACCTTTCAATTTGCTTTTACAATCCTTTTTTTCCTAGGCGTAATTAGCTTTAATTCGAGCCTAACGTGCTGCTCATAAAAGCCATTCAAAAAGCATCTTTGACATTTCAAGTGTAAATGTAAACTACCCACGGGTCAACATATCAATTAAGGATTGCTTGTTTTAATGATACAAAGTTACGCACGATGTTCGAAATATGGGTCTTTTATGTAAATATTTAGATCTGTTTTATTAGCTCAAATGTTCCTTTTTTGCGAATTTGATTAATGGCAAAATCGAGGGCAAAATGTAGGCAAAAAGAGTAATATAAAGTTTTGCAAAAAATAAAGAAGAGGTTGCGAAAAGAAGACTTTGCAAAAAGAAGACAATGCAAAAAGAAAACTTTGTAAAAAGAAGACTATGCAAAAAGAAAACTTTGCAAAAAGACAACTTTGCAAAGAGAAGACTTTGCAAAAAGAAAATTTTGCAAAAAGAAGACTTTGCAATAAAAAGACTTTTCAAGAAACAAAAAAGACTTTGCAAAAGCTAAACAAAATTTTGTAAAACCCGAGGGGTCGTCAACTTCTAATTAAGCCTGTACGAAGAATATATTCTCAAAGAATATCATGGGAATATTTGAGAATACTTGGGAATACTTAGGAATA
>WNHD01005071.1:0-21893 GCA_011057455.1 Ganaspis sp. Gsp50 | reverse complement strand
ATTAGAAACGAATTTCCAATCAAGTTGAGAATATCATCAAACATAACCTATAATCGTTTGATTCTAAGGTCCCTTTCTACGAAACGCAATACAAATGTTTTTCCATGCTCTCTAAATCCTGAATTAGTAATTATTTACTAATTCAACAGCGAAAAGTCGTCTACTGATTGAAACAGTAAACATTTACTAATTTTTAGTAGAAGACTACTAATCAATTAGTAGAATATAACTATTTTTTAGTAGAAAGACTACTAATCAATTAGTAGAATATAAATATTTTTTAGTAGAAAATTACTAATGAAATTAGTCGTTTTCTAGTAAAAAATAGTTCTATTCTACTAATTGATTAGTAGTTTTTTACTAAAAACTTGTAAATGTTTACTATTTCAATCGGTAAACGACTTTTCGCTGCTGAATTAGTAGAAAATGACTAATTCAGATTTTGAGAGTGCATCTCCTGTTAGATTCCAAGGTGCTTTAGAATTGTACAGGCATACCTGTAAAAATTCAAGTTCACCTTCGAATTTAACATCGTTTCATTGAAAATTAAGAGAATTTTTTATATAATTTGCCTTCATTTTTTTTTTGTTCACTTTTTAATTTCTTTGATTTTTTTAGTATTTAATTTGGTGAAATCGTGAATCTGTGAGTTTATAGTTTTCTTGAGCAATCTTTTATATTGTTTGTTTACAGAAAATTATTTCCATTTCAATTTGACAGTATCTTTTATTCAGTGGAATCACTGAAATCGATATTTTTATGAATGAATTAAATTCGTAACATGTTTTTATCGAGTTTTGCAATAAGTATAACAAAGGGCATTGGCTTCGAATTTGTAAAATAGGCAAGAGTTTCGTATTCTTTTTTAATAACTGTAACTCTTGACTTTCACCATCGCCTCTGGGTTATTCTTCTAGCTTGGGTGACTTAGGAAATTGCAAACCTGACGTTGAATGTGGCCTAACAAACAATGCCAAAACAAAACATTTCAAATGTTTACTCTATAATTGTATCTTAAAAACTATTCTTCTTCCAAGTTGCAAATTATTTTTCCTAGAAATTCTATCTGCATTCAGATTATTATTTTTTAATTATTTTCAAATTTAATGAGATACTAGGAATCTATTGTAATATTATCGAAAAGATTTTAAAAATATGGCGGTGTTGGGTATATTATTTTAAATTATATTTTGGTACTTTTTTTACAAGAAATATTATTACACATAACACACAGTTGAAATAAATATTATAATCAAGAAATAAGTTTTATGAAAAGAATATTTTCAAAATAAAGTGATACAAACAACTTTCTGTTGAAATTAATCTGATTTATTATTTTCATATGAGACATGATGTTTAAAATTTGAAAAAATGTAATTTATTTCATTTTAAATAATTAAAATTTTTAAAAATTAAAATCGAAAAAAGCAGCACTCAGTTTGAGATTTTTTTAAAAAAATTCAAATCTTTTTATTGCACATTTCTTTAATGACGTACACAAGTTTTTTAATTATTTAAAAACGATTGCTTTAATTTGAAATTAAAAGTTCAAAAAATATTTAAATTATAAATTGTTTTTAAAGACATTAAAGTGTTTTTGGAATGTAAATGGAATTTTATTTTGAAAATTATCGCTCCGAGGGATATAAAATCTTTTTCGCAATTTTTGTATAATTGATTTTCTGTCACTCCTTGTTTAATTAGAAAATATTTTAGTTGTATTTTGTTTTATAATTCGACTTTTAATCTTTGAATTTTCAGCATTGGAAAATTTCCAGATATTCTAGATTGTAAAGTCGCGTTTTAAAAACTATTTTTCATATTGACTTCCAATAAATCGAGTTTAAAATTTTTTTCAATGATAAAGAATGTTTAAATTAAAAAAAAGCATTGCATTGAAAAAGGCCAAAATTAAAATGCATTTTATCGTAAAAGACTGTTTTTTTCTTTTAAAATTTTATCCACTTTTTTCAAAATATTTATTTAAATAATATTATTGTACATGTATGGAAATAATATTTCATATTTATTCAAATAATATTATTTTATGATCGTTACATATTTTTAACTATAAAATAAATCAATTTTTTCACTTTTAAAAAAGAGTTTTATAAACTCATTTAAAATATGCAGTATTTTTGAAAGTAACATAGAAAAATAATTGTTTTTCCAATAAAAAGTGTTAAATTTTCAAGGGGTGGGGAGAAGAACCCAATTGATTCGTCCCTGGAGACTCGTGCATCTTCGGTCGTTTCCGTGCAAAAGGGGAGGCAGATTACTCGTCAGAATAGCTACACTAGCGCTAGAGTACGCGTTGCTGTTCAGCGCTAGTGAAATAGCTCCGTGCGTTAGACTGTTCTTCGGGACGAAGTGTAAGTTGTTACTGTTTTTGGATATTTCTCTAAAGAGTATAGGGTTATTGTTTGTTCCCATCATAAGGAAAAGTGCATTACAATTATTGTGTGAGGCCTCATGTCGATAATTTCCGTCCAGCAATGGAGCATACTGTGTGGTGTGGGTGCCCGAGTGTACTGTGAGATCCGACGGTAGTGTTATTTCGTTTTCCGGAGCTCGTTATCTAACCTTTTTGTACACAGTGACGGGTTCTCATGACAAGGGAATGGAGACGTGAGAGGAGGGCGCGGTTCTCTTGTTGAATACAACCTTTTTTGATATGGTTGTAATTTTTGGAAAGTTTAACTGCATTTACCGAGCGTCGTCTTGGTAAAAAGGAAGAGAGTGAGAGGGATAAAGAGTCTAAATACGATGAGAGGGTAATACGTGGTTAATACTGTCCTTTCCTCGTGTTTTTCGCGCCTAGGAATTGTTGGCTGACCTTTCGGAACGTAGAGGATGGAGGGGAGCGCCGCTCCACAAGGAATTCGTGTTTTCGCTGTCGAAATAGCACGACTGACTACAACGATTGTAAAGAGTGTATACTACTATTCCTGTTTCGAGGTTTTTATTGGGTTTTTTTTTGTCGAAAATCGAAATCAACCCCTTCTTTAACCTCTGTTACTTTACGCGATTTGCATTTCCTTGTGAAAATTTTTCCTCGAGTCATTTCGGAGCAAGTCCCGTTCCGAGTTACAAAATTTCCGCTGTTCATTTCTCGAAGTCAGTGCTTAGGCTTTCTGCTCTAATAATGATCATTTCCGGTTCAGTATTTCTCTGCAGGTTATTTCACTTGAAACTCGTATCTACAGCTTGGTTCTGAAAAGAATTGTTATCGTCATAGGGATAATGAAATCTGATTAAATTTGGGTGATTTGATAAATGAATCTTTTTCAGTTACTTAGCACGACTTTGTTTTATTGTTTTGTTTATTATTTCGTTTTTTTCTTGCGTTTATTGTTTGAGTTTAATTATGTTTGTTGTTTGAGACTTTTAAGGGTCACTTTCAAGGAGACTTTGGGCATGAATGTATCAAGAGAATCTTTACAGTGATAGTTATAAATAAAGTGCACACTTTAAATAACATAAAACAATATGTCAAAAGTTCTGTGATGTTAGTTTTACTGTTCCAGCATTAAAAGTCAATATAATCGATTTTAATGGAGTTATAGGCTCTTGTGGAATAATAATGAATTTGTGATATTGTCCTTCATTGCACATATGTTCGTATTAGAAATATTGATATTTTGAAAGTATTCCAGAATGAAAACATGCTTCGCTTGCTGATCATTTAAATTGTTTGTTGTAAAAGTTAAGGTTGTTTACTTTTTAGTGGATTTTATACTCCCATTCTATCAAAAGAACATGACTTTTTGTCACATTTAGCATTTTGTGATGAAAACAAATGTTTATGCACGAAAATTGTTATTTAATACGAAAATTTAATTTAATAAGATAAATTGAAGATAAAAAAAAATAATAAAAGTGTGATGTTGACGTTGATATGAATATTTTAATTTTAAAAAATGAATTAATAAGATTCTGATGAAATCAAAAGTAGTAATAATATCTTGAAAGATTAACGGGATAAAAATTTTGATTAATGAATGTCAGAGGAAAAACTTCAATTCTATGACAGAATAATGTTGAAATAAATTTAATTAGAGTTACAGTTAATATTTTGAAAAAAACTGTGTTTCTAAACATATACAGTCCGGAAAGAATACATAATAAAACAATATTCTTTTAGTTGTATGGATAAGTTTCGCAAATATCATAATCTCAAATAGGTGTTGATTAGATATGAAATTATCGGTAAATAAAAAAATTAAAAAGAATATCGCGCTACTTTAGCAATTATTTTTACATATGCTCTTTACAAAAATTTAATTGTATAGAAATTAAAATAGTAGGTGATTTTTTTAAATTTAATTAAAATAGTAGGTGATGTTTTTAATTTAATTTAAATTTGATAGGTGATTTATTTATATTTAATTTTAATTTAATTTTTTTCAAGAGCAGTCTAATTTATGTTTTCTGGCGTTTGACTTGATTTTAATTACTTAATTTTCCATCGCGATTTAATTTAGCTCGAATATTTCAAGCAGCTCGCATTTAAATTGGTTTTTAAATTAAATTTTAGAAAACAGCAACATTCAATTTAACCTTCTAGAGATAATCATTCTCTACGAATTTTGTTTCTTCTGTTTACGACCCCCGTTATCGTATTGAAAAATCTTGAATTATTCGAGGATCTTAAATTATTCTTTAATTTAAGTCATTCTTCGTCTTGGGTTATTTTTCATCTTTTTGAAATTAGAAGTTGTCTGGTCTTAAAATCTCCTGCATTTATTTACGTTTCAAGTCTGTCCCAGAATTCTTATATTTCACTGTCTTTATTTAGTTTCCAGTTCACACGCAAATTTGAACTTTTATTTATTCTCGAAACAAATTAATTTACAATTCTGTGTCAAGTTAAAAAACTTATTTAACTTGTAAATCCTTGCTGATTTGTATTTTAAAAATTATTGTTTCGATAACGGATTGAGACATTTTTATGAAGTGTTTGCATGAAGAAAGCTTTTTGTTTATATTTTACGAAACACGAAATAAATAATTTTATGAAATTCTACGAAAATTTTGCAATTTTTGACAAATGTTTCTATTATGAGTTATTAAAGTTAACTAAACTATTAAAACTTTTAAAAAAATTGCCAATTTTGTAATATTTATTTTTATTTTATTATTTGATAGTTTTGCAAGAATTTAATTCAGAACAGAAAATGAAGATTCATGTTTTTGTTGTCTACTACTTCCACATTCCCTGTCATCCACTATTTATAGTTACGTAAATATTAAAGAACAACGAAGGTAGATGGACAGAAGAGTTATAACTGAGCAAGCTTTTTTCATCTTGAAAATTTAAAACGCGCTAAAAGCATAAAGTATATGAAAAATAAAATGCTTCATACCAAATGGAGAATATCGGGGAATGTTAATCACTTAATGTGACTAGACTTCCTTGAATCAATTTATTGTTGCCTTCATTTAAATAACAATGTATATTGAAGGAGCTAAATTACCCCTTCATGAATTATTATCATTAACAATACGTTTTGACTTTAAAGTTCTTGTTTAAGTACGAAATAAAACCTTTATTGCGGAAGTGTTTTAAGATCAGCAACTTTTATATTCCCACTGTATTGAAATTTATCTTCTTGAAGTTATGAACCTACAAATGAACATTTGTGAATTCAAATTTATTTCGAATTATTGTTTCATGCGAAATAAATAATCGCAAGCTGATCGGAACTGAAAATACTTTTTACGAGAAAGAGTTTTTTCATTTGGAAAAAAATGTTCGATTACAGAGAGAGAAAATCTCAGCTTGATTTTTTTTGAAAAATGTCAGATTTTTTAAAATATACCTTTTTTTGTTTCTAGATCTCTACTGGCATGGAGCTAGGAGCGCACTGATAGTGATAGTCTACGAGGTAATCAAAATTAATAAAAATTTAATCAAAAATTAAAAAAAAAATTAAAAAAAAAATTAAAAACTTTTTTGAAAGAAAAAGAGTGATACTGAAGTTTGCAACATTTTTTCGTGTACAAGAAACAAAAAGCAAATTTTTGTTTGCCTTGTCTTTGTTTCAGTATTTCTTTAATAACTTTGTAAAACCGTGAAGAAAAACATAATCTTTGGAAGTTGTAAAAAAATTACAAATTATTTTTGAAAAATTAAAAATAGCACACGACTTTTTGAAAAAGAACATTGCAAACTTCAGTGTCTTTAATTTTGATTTGTTCGAATTTTGTTAATGTCTCTTGATTAAGATTAAATTTTTGCAGATCTTGGTTTCTATGCATTGCCTGCCAAAGAAGAACTGAGCCCAATGTTTCCACACAATTCTAGTTCACATGAGATTTCTACCGAAACAAATGCCTTCGTACAAAATTCCAAGGTAAACAAGACTATTGTTATTATTCGCTTGGATAAAACTCTAATCCACAATTGTAAACTCAAACTAATCCACAATTCATTTGTCGAGTTGTGCATTCTTTAAATTGTTTTCTGCGTACATTTTATAATCCAAGGCATTTTTAATCAAATTGACTCATTTCAATGTGTGCTGTTATCAATCGCCTATTTAATTAAATTAAACCATCTGTCAATTTTGATTTAAAGATCCGAGATTGTTTCCATCAATATTATGAGAAGATTTAGTAGACTGATTAAGCAATTGTTTGTTTAACTTTTTAGGGAGATGTAGTAGTATTAGAGGGAAGCAGTCTGAGTGGGGTGGGGGAGGGGAACGGACCAGAGCACGCTAGGTACTGTGATATCAAATCCATAAACAGCAGCATGATGGCAGCACCTACCAGCCACCCCGAAGCTACCGCCGCCAATGACTTCTTAACCGTCCTGTCACGCCATTCTGGTAAATTCTTTTCTTCTTTAATTTCACTCTGTATTGAAGGCATGTGCTATGCAGATCAAATTTCCCACAGGAAGTACGTAAATTTGGTTTCCGTGGCACATGCTACTTCATTCCAGCTATCGATGGCCCTTTGAGAACCTCAGACATCAGAATGTCTGAATTTGAGCTCAACGATTGCGAAAAATTGTGAATTGCTTTTGTAAAAGTTAGATTTGTACCGAAAAGATGCTAGAATTGTAACAAAATTTTAGTAGAATCGCAACAAAATTTTAGTAGAGTTGCAAGAAAATGTTAGTAGATTTGTAAAAAAATGTTAGTAGATTTGTAACAAAACGTTAGTAGGTTTGTAACAAAACGTTAGTAGGTTTATAACAAAACGTTAGTAGATTTGTAACAAAACGTTAGTAGGTTTGTAACGTTAGTAGATTTGTAACAAAACGTTAGAAGATTTGCAGCAAAAAGTTAGTAGAATTGTAACAAGGAAAAAAAAACCAGAATGATTGCAAGTCTTGATGCTTTGATGAAATATAGAAGCTGAAAAGAATTATAAGTTCAGCTTCTTTTGTGATAAGATACAGCTTTTGAGAATGTTTTTCTTGTAAGGACTTTTATGAATTTGAGTTTTGCTTGAATTTTTATTTTGTATTGAATGGTAGCTTTTGAGCAATATGATGTAATTTAATGATGTGAATTGTTATGTAACAGGAGAATATTGGAAAATAAAATATTGCTTTTTATAATTACAGGTGAGTTAATCTCAGCCAGCATAGGCGAGGCCCGCCAGTCAGTGGCGCCAGCAACCACAAAAAACCCAACAAATCACCTTCTAACCTATGATAATAATAATAAAGTAAATAACCACAACAACAATGCAGAACATAATCATCACAGAAAGCAAAACACACTGAGCTTGCTTGGTCAGCTGGGCAGCTCCGCCGATAACTCTAAGTCTACTTGTAAGCCGTTAAGTGATAATAAGGATAGCTTTAGTGATCTAAGCATTAGGGTACTAAAGATAAGTCTATATCTAAATGTTAGGAGGGGTGATGCGCGCTATCCCGCTGGGGTACCTAGCCTAGTTAGGATACCCAAGTCTGATTACCCCCAGCGGCTGCCGCATCTCGCTGACTCTGTCGACAATTACTCCTTACTAGGGTCCCGCCTTTGCACAGGCGACAACAATAACCTTAAGGCTAATCTTAGTTTCGTAAGTAATAATAACTCCAAGTCTGTGATATTGCTCAGCTCAACCAGTTACGGTGATTATTATCTTCTTCTCGACAAGAACATCAACAGCCTTGCCGCTGCAACTTGTATTCTAGTTGACAAGATTAATTATGACGGATTGGAATGCTTGAAATCACTAAACTGTAACCGCTCTCTGGTTAGCGATTTTGCGCACATCCAACGATGGCTCGTCAAAAAGAACATTATTATCCTGGCAACGAGCAGTCAAACAACGGCAGGAAGTGTCTTCGAATTGAAATTTAATTTGAACGATACCGCTCTCAAGACAAGATTGTTCCCCGCTTACGCTCAGAATTTCGCGGCGCATTCCGCCAGTTCTTCCATTACGCTTATCGTTTCCAAAAACGAAATCACCGACCACGCTCTGCAATCTTTCCTCGAGAGTCTGAAACAAGTCCGAGAATCATCTATTTCTCCACTAGGGCACATCACCGTGACCGAGCTGACGCAACGCATATGTGTTCCATTATTGATAGAATTTAAGCGTTATGATAACGACGTTGGTAATAATGATTATTATTATAATAATAATGATGATAATGATAGTGTTAGGTGTATGGGAGAAGAAATAAATATTAGAAACAATAATCCAGATGTTATCCAAGACATTGTTAACGTCGCTGTGTGCTACAAGACTAGTTGTATAATGACTACTAATGTTAGGACGTTAGGGTCTCAAAATGATGGTATTAGCTGTACCGAAGCAACAATGTTTACTGTTGGTGCTCTTTCATTTCAGGATAACGATAAGTCTAACAAGCCTCTAAACGCTAGCTTTAAGAACGATAAGTATCAAGTGTCTACTAAGGTTGGTCATGAATCTAACTCTACCGTTAAGTCTGTATCTAAGTCTACGCTAAGCGATAAGTCTAGCGATAAGTCTGAAATGTCTCGTACCATTCGGCACGACAAATTCGATGATAAAGAGCAAGTTAAGTCGGCCGTCAACATTCCTACATTGACTACCTGCGAGCCTACGATGACGCTTAAATCAGCCACCGTCACATCCCAAACAATTGCTGTCTCTGTACCTGTTTCTCAAAGCGAGAATTGCTCGAACCAACACGACGACGACAATGTTGATAACAACATCCCATCGACACTTTGCATCCACTCTGTCAACAAAATCAAGAAATTCAACAAAATCATCAAACTCAACAATGACGATTCCAATGAATCCAAAAAGACCAACAATCCCGACAATTGCGTTCCGCAACAATTTTTATCTCACCACGATCAAGACTGTAACGCTCCAGATGCTCTTATCAATGCACATGACAAGGAAAGTATCTCCGAACTATCTCTCGAATTGCCTCAACTTATCGCCTATATTCGCACCCTCATTCCAGCATATCAAAAAGCTTACCAAAACGACAAAGACAACTGTCAAATTGTACGTCAACGACTGAATGTTGCCTTGAATACTCTTTTTAGCCGACCATTACAAACGTGCAACAAAATTCTTCAACCCGTTCTTGATTACAAACGACGATGGGGCATTCCCTCCATTTGCCGACTCTTGGGCGGAGGCGAAAGCTCCCTCAACACAAGTGGATCTGCTAATTGGGGCACCGGACAAGCCACCACTCCCAATAACAACAACGCTACACAGTCCGGATGGGGTGGAACTCCGGGAAATCCGCCGGGAAACACTGGACCCCCCAACAATTGGGGCGGGAACAATGTGAATCGACCGGTCACTGGCAATCCGAATCAGAATCAAAATCAGGGCCCACCTGGAAATCAGAACAATCAAGGAAATGTCAATAAAACGAACAATCCAAATCCACCGCCAAACTCGCAATCTGGCCCACCAACTTCTCAACCGAACAACGCAGTTCAAGGGGGAAATCAGAACAATCCCTCTTGGCCCCAGGGAAAACCCAACAATCCAGTTGGTCTTGGACCCAATCCAACAACACAGAACAACAATAGCAATAATGTGCCACAGCAACAGTCGTCCACGTCCAATCCCAACAATCCCAACAACAATCAAATCGCCAACACTAATCAGGGACCTGCAGCTGCCACCACGCCTACCACTACCAATCCATCAACTAAACAACAATTGGAGCAGCTCAACACCATGAGGGAAGCTCTCTTCAGCCAAGATGGTTGGGGCTGTGTAAGTCTTTAATCTCTTTTCTTATTAATGGTAATTTAAGCTTTTTTTTCCTTTTTTTCTTTTCTAACTTTTTTTTTTTTTTTTTTTTTCTTTTCTAACTTTTTACTTTATTAATCGTTCAGTTTCATTGTTTTTGATATATGTGCACGTCCACATGAACACGAACTTTTTTGAACTTATCTGTCAACTCCTGATTAAGCCTGTACGGAGAATATATTCTCAAAGAATACCATGGGAATATTTGAGAATATTTGGGAATACTTAGGAATATAGAATATTCAAAATATAATGAAATTCACGAAAATATCATTGAGTGTGTGTAAGAATAAGTTTTAAATATAAAAATAAACTAGTATTTTGTCATCAGTATCAGATTTAGAAGAGAGTAGGCAAGAAATTATCTGTTTTTCTGAAAGATGCATGATTCTTAAAAAATTTTAAGTCGAAATATAAAAATTATGTAAAAAATATTGAGTCTCCCCATAGAATACTCCAGAATATCTAAGAATATTTAAGAATATTTAAGAATACTTGAGAATACTAAGTATGTTACTTATAAAAATATTGAGTTAATTAGAGAATAATTATATTAGAGAATAAAATTGTACTCTAGAATATCTAAGAATACTTAAGAATATTAAAGACTATAGTCTTCAGTATTCTTATAATGCTGAATATTTATATTTATTCTGGAATATTATTTGAAAAAATTTTCCGAATACTGAGAATATTGAATATGGGAATATCTACAGAATATTGAAGAATATGTGGCAAGTGTACGAAGAATATTTTAGTTGACGACCCCTCGAAGAATTTTGACAAGTTGAAAGGATTTAAAGTTGGAATTTTCAAGAATCAGTTTTTGAGAGAAACGAGTTTAAAGTTCGAGATTGATAATTAGATTATTATTAGATTGATAATTGAAATTTTTAAATAAGATTTTTACTTGCTTCTAATTTACACAAAGTTATGACATTCGACACTAAACACTCTAAAAAACACTGGTTTTCAATAATAACAAAAATTTTAATTTTTAGAAAATTGTGATTATTTCTTAAAATAAAAACGACAAAGTGCTCTCTAAATGTGAATCAATAGAAATTGCAAAAATGTACTAATTTTTAGTTAAATTTGAACTAGTAATTAAATTCTACTGACAATCAATGCAAGTTTACTGAATGGCAGTGAATCTTTTACTAATTGCCAGTAGACTTTCACTGATTATCGGTAAAATTTAATTATTTGAATTAGTAGCTTTGTTTCAGCTATAAATAAGTAGATTCTTAAAATTTTGAGAGTGGGCCCTTTTCATGCGGATGTACACAGATGTTATTTACATTTACAGTACAAAAAACTTGCTTATTCAGGGTTTCTACAACTCTGAAAAACCTGTAATTTTCATGAAATTTCATTATTCCCCATGAAATCATGGAATTTTCATTTAATTTTCATTTATACATACTTTGTGATGTTTATTAGCTTTTACCAACATTTTATACTTTTCTTTTTACAGGAGAAAAGTTTAAAATACTTCAAAATATTTAAAAGCATAAAAAAATGTTAGTATTTTAAGTATTAAATAAAGTGTAAATAGACTTTAAAATGTTTGTGTTTTTTAAATATTTTAAAAGTATTATAATACTTTAGACTACTTCAAAATATGCAAATATACTTAAAATTATTTTAAAAGACTTTACAATACTTAGGTTTTCTAATTGTTTAAAATCCATTCTTTTTGATAACAACAATAACGTGCTGTAGTAGTGCATTGTTATTATTATTACTTGTACTTATATATATATACTATGTACTAAAGGGTTCTGCCCGTTTATGAAATAAAATGAAAATGAAAATGAAAATAATAAAAAATACTTCAAAATAATTAAAAATACTACAAAATAATTAAAAATACTTGGAAATATTTTAAAACACTTCAAAATACTTGAAATGGTTTTGAAATTAAAAAGAATGATCCTGAGCAATTTAAATTCTATAGAGAATTATTTTTAAGAAACTTTCATTCTTTCAAAACTAATTTATATTCTTACAAAATACTGATTTATTAAAAATTAAAAATATATGAAAAAATATCTTTGAAATTTTTCTAATTTTCTCATAAAAATCAAGGAAAACTCATGAAATTTTGGGAAAATTTGTAGAAACCCTGTTATCCGTACGGAATTTTGCTACCTCACTTATAAAATAAGAGTTGTGTGAATTAAAAGTAAAACTACTTAAACTAATGTATCTTTATTTCGATTTTAATTGTTTCTTATGGTTCTAAAAAGTCAGAGGAAAATCAGAAAATTTTATGAAAAGTTCTGAAGAAATGTTGTAAAACCAGAATTTTTATCCCAAGATTCTAGAGAAGTTTAATTTTCAATACTTGAAAAACATAATTGTTTTGCTGTTTTAGCTGAAATTATTTTTTTTATCTATTCTCTTAATAATTAGTCTATTAAAAACACATGAAACGAAATATAAGTTGTGGTTTATTAAAATTGAATTATATGCAAAAAATTTAATGAAAAAAATTGGTTCTATAAAAGACGAATGTGGTTCTAAAATTGCACTTATTTTTAACTACATTAAATTTTTATAACTAGTTTCTTTTGATAACAAAGTTAAAAGAATAACAAAGTTCATTTGTTCAAAAGCTTTTTTACAATAAATGAAGTTTGCTTTATCATGCCAGATCGACAAAAACAAGTAGTAATTGCGTGTAAATATGTGAATTTATTTTCTAATTGCATTCTTTAATTAGAATTTGCATAATCCTACAAAAAGTGAAATTAAAAATGTAATGTTTTTCATTTACTTTTAATCTTATCTAATAAACAATTTATGTTCTGTAAAATCTATTCGATATAAATTGTTTATTTAAAAGGTTTCGGTTTTTAAAAAAGAGAAAAAAATATCTGCAATTTGCAATATTTTTTTTTTTACTTCAAAATAACAAAGTTAATGTAACAAAGTTTCTGTAACTTATTGTCCATCAAATAACAGCCCTTGTATATGGTCTATCTTTGATGGTATTTTTTTTCTTTACATGAGATTGTGTGTGCATACATTTTTTACTTGCAAATATTTTTAATTTTTGGTAATCATTTACGGTCCTTGAGACTACAGGAAATATGTGTGAATTTATAAATAAATATGAACAGAAAGGAATAATTGATTAATAAATAAAATAATGAAAGAATTAGAAGTTTTAAAAGATATAATAATAATTATTATATATGGGTATTTTTTTTCTTTACATGAGATTATGTGTGCATACATTTTTTACTTGCAAATATTTTTAATTTTTGGTAATCATTTATGGTCCTTGAGACTACAAGAAATATGTTTGAATTTATAAGTAAATATGAACAGAAAGGAATAATTGATTAATAAATAAAATAATGAAAGAATTAGAATTTTTAAAAGATATAATAATAATTATTATATATGGGTTGATATGTAAAAGGTTGAGAGACCATACATTTTGAATTGAATAAATAAAATAAATAATAATTATTATAAAGATATAATAATAAATATTATAAAGATGTAAAATATGAAAATGTAAATATTTATAAAAGTTGTAACAATTTTTGAACAAGTTACAAAGAAGGTATTTCTCAACTTATTCAAATGTTTCTTTTTACACAAAGCATTGAATCAGATATAAAATTTTGCCTTGTTAAAAAATGTCTACCACACTACACTGATTTTTGCATTTAAAACTGAATTTAAAAAAAACAGTTCTCTTTTCGAACCTTGAAAGTTAATTTTCTTCAATCCGCAAATATTGACCACTTATAATTATTTTATCAATTTTATCTCGATTATTTATCATGTTAAATCTTTTCTCAGTACAAACCTATTTTTAGACTATTCTTCATTTCTTTTAATTGGAATTGTTTTCCTCAACAAATTGAGCACTGCTTTTAGATAAAATAAATACTAATCTAAATCTAAATAAAAAGATGGTACTTTAGATGCAGAGATTACTTTATACTTTATTACTTTAATAATAAAAGGGAAAAATTATTACAAAGATAATAATGTGCAATTGATTTTGATTGGAAAACAGCAACACGTGAATCAAGACACTAACTGGGATGTGCCTACATCTCCGGAGCCAAACCTTACCAAAGATGGTGTACCCATGTGGAAGCCAACAGTAAACAACGGGACTGAACTTTGGGAAGTTAATTTACGCAATGGTGGACAACCACCCCCTCAACAGCAAGCAAAAACACCTTGGGGACACACGCCGTCGACCAATATTGGCGGTACCTGGGGCGAGGATGACGAGTCTGCAGATTCATCTAATATGTGGACTGGAGCACCTGCACCTACTCAACCCAATAATCCTCAGTGGCCGGGTGCTACCGGTAACCAATCCGGTATGTGGGGAGGTATGCTAGTGAAGGCTGGAGATGCCACAAATTTAACAGGAATGATTGTCTAAATTTCACTTTTTATCTCAATATTTGACGTACTATTTTCTCTTGACTCTTTATATCTTTTAGTCGTGCTTTTATCGACAAACAGCAACTAGAGATGTGCAAAGTTCTTATTTTAATATTTTAAAAGATTCGATTTTTCAAAAATTATAATAGAACTTAAATTAGTTGTTTTTAAAATATTTTTTTAAAATGATAAAAATTATTAGTATTTGATAATTAGAAGGTAATTATTTGGCATTTGAGCATGAAGGAGAGTATGTGTTTTATAAAAATAACATTTGAACGTGTCGGTGTCAAAATCTGAACTCTGAAAAATTTATTTTCGGAAGAAAACAAGTTTCATAATTTTAGAGAATCATTGGTAAATTTAATTAGAATGGCAAATTACAATAGTTGATTTGGTAAATTACAATACTCAATTTGGTAAATTACAATAGTCAATTTGGTAAATTACAATAGTCAATTTGGAAAATTACAATACTCAATTTGGTAAATTACAATACTCAATTTGGAAAATTACAATACTCAATTTGGTAAATTACAATAGTCAATTTGGAAAATTACAATACTCAATTTGGTAAATTACAATACTCAATTTGTTAAATTACAATATTCAATTTGGTAAATTACAATAGTCAATTTGGAAAATTACAATACTCAATTTGTGAAATTACAATACTCAATTTGGTAAATTACAATACTCAATTTGGTAAATTACAATGGTCAATTCATAATTAAATTGTGCACTACTCAAAATATAATTCATCATTTATTTATTAACGATGGAATATAAATAAATATACAAAATTAATATCGATGTTTACTGTAACTCAAAAACTGTAAAGTTTATTGTTACTGAGATTTATTTGAAATTTTTTTACCAATTGTCTATGTATGTCCTTTAGTCTATTTATGCTTAGTATCTCAAAGTTTATTATAATGTTTGTCAAAATTTTTAAAATTGCATTGTAAAAAGATTTTGGAAGGTTTATTTTAATAGTGTCAATTCGCTTTTTTAAAAGTATTATTTCTTTGTTTATTTTTGTAATTAAATAAGTTTTCTTTTGTTTACTGCAGAAAAATTGGTAGTAGAACACTAATTGGGACATTTACCTTAGTATTACAATTTATATGTATTTCGAAAAATGTAGAAAAATTATTTGCACATCTCTAAAAGCGTTATTTTTGCTTTTAATATTAAATTAAAATTAAGTTTTAAGTTTGTTTCTCAGATTTTTGCAAAATTTAGTGTTTATGGTTACTAATGAAAGGAAAAAATTGATTTGAAAGTAATATTTAATACAAAATGTTCTGTTTGGAATGCTCAGCTGCAGTTTAATCCTGCATTAAGCTACTTTCCTTGTTTTATATTCCTGTATATGTATTATAATATCAACTCCGGCATTCACGTAGCTTTTTTTAACTCTGGGGTATTATTATCATTTTATTTTGTTGAACGATTTGATTTTGCACTTTATCAAGAGTAGGATTTTGCTTTAATAAAACTGTGCTCGTATCGTTTTTGTACTGTGTTTAATTCTTTTTGTGCATACATAATTAAAATTTTTTAAAATACATTTTTTGTGCTCTATAATTTTTTTTCTTTTTTTTGCTCGATTTCTATACGTACATATATATATATATATTTTTAAACAAAAAAATTTCTGCTCGTTTTTTTCACTTTTGTGCAAATTCTTTGTATCTCATATTGAATTTTAGAAGCCAATGGCACATTTATTTTAGCATTACGACTCGATATGTGAAATCAATTTGACAGCAAATTCGTAATGAGAGATTGAATGTAAATTTGAATGAATTATTTGACTATCAGGAGGATCTAACTGGGGTGATCCGAGAATTGACCCACGTGACCCGAGAGACATCCGATCAGTTGATCCACGTGAAATGCGTGATCCTCGCGATTGTCGCATATCCCTGGATCCAAGAGAGCATATTCGTGTTATTGATCCAATGGCGCGTGATCCAAGAATGGCTGATATGCGTGGAGATCCTCGTGGAATATCAGGACGTCTGAATGGAGCAGGCGCCGACGGGATGTGGGGACAACCTCCGGGACCGCCGCATCATCAAATGGGCCATCAGCATCCGTCCGGTCCACCTGCTAAAATGATTAATCCGTCTAACATGAATCAGTGGTCTGGCCCACCACCAAAGGAAATGATGCCTGGTGGCAAGCCATCCGGATGGGATGAATCATCACCACCAACTCAACGAAGAAGCGTGCAAAACTACGACGACGGCACTAGTCTCTGGGGCAACCCAGGATCCAATCAACGCACCATGCAGCAGCCAACCAAAGTTTCTCACTGGAAAGATTTGCCTGTTAATAACATTGGACGTGGAGGTGCGTTTCGATCCCAATTCTCCGTTTCTTTTTTACTTCCTTTCGTTTATTTATTATTATTATTTAAAGTAATTGAATTTGATCCAAGGAAGGTATGAAAAACAACAAAAAAAAACCTTGGTTTTTTGTGTTTAAGTCACGACGTTTCGATGACTTGGTTCGTTTTTATTATTATTGTTCATTATTGTTTATCATTGTTTATCATTACTTATTATTACTTATTATTATTCTCTTTATTATTATATTTATATATATATATATTATATTTATTCTCTTTACTATTATTCTTTATTATTATTTTTATTACGGTTTATCATTATTATTTATTGTCATTGTTTATTAATTTAATAATTACAATTTGTCGTTTTTTAGGAATGCAATGCCCTCCGGGAATGCCTCAAAATCGTATGCCTGGTCAACCGGGTATGAAACCAGACGTTGGTGGTCCTATGTGGAGTCACCCAAGTGGACCAGGAGGAAGAAATGGATCATGGACTGAAGGTCCGCACGAAACTGCAGCCTGGGACGACTCTAAAGGACCTACAACTTGGAATGAACCACAATTGAATCCAGCTTCTTGGGGCGGACCCACTTCTCATAAACCAAAACCAATGGGACCAAGTGGGAGCTGGGCTGATTCCGAAATGGAACCTACATCCAGCTGGGGTCATCCTTCAAAGCCTGCTCTCACCAAGGACTTTATTTGTAACAGCCGTGAATTCCGCTCTCTCTGTGAACTGGGCTACAAGGTTGGTAGACCTTTTTTTATTTTGCTTCTGTTTTTGTTGTCAGGTGAAATTTCAAACAATTCATTCACTGTTTCAACTGCAGTTCGTTCATTATTTTATCAACAGTTCATTATTTCATCAATAGTTCATTATTTCATCAACAGTTCATTATTTCATCAATAGTTCATTATTTCATCAATAGTTCATTACTCCATCAACAGTTTATCCATTAACAGTATTTCTAAAACTGTGGAAAACATGGAAATCCTAGAATTCTAATGGAATTTTACTTCAAAATATTCCAGACTACTTAAAAATATTTCAAAATTCTTCGAAATATTTCAAAATATTTAAAATTACTTTAAAGTATTTCCAAATATTTACCAACACTTTAAATAATTTAAAAACATTTACAAATATTTCAAAATACTTCAAATTTCTTTAAAATATTTCAAAAAATAAATATTAAGTATTTAAAAATACTTAAGAGTTCTTTACAAATTTTCAAAATATTTCAAAATACTTAAAATTACTTTAAAATACTTCAAAATATTTTATAGTATATTTAAAATTATTAGTATTTCAAGTATTTAATAATTTATGAACAGATTTTAAATTATTTTTTAAAAATATTTTTAAAATATAATACTTTAGTCTACATAATTCAAAATATTTAAAAATAATGATCTTGAGTAATTTAAATTCTGTATAGAATTATTTTTAAAAATCTTTTATTATTTCAAAAGTAATTTAAATACCTACAAAATATTGAAAAATGCAGTCTTTAATTAAACAATATATTACATAATATCATGGAATTTTTTCTATTTTTCTCCTGGAAATCATGCAAAACTCATGGAATTTTGTGAAGAAAAATTTATAAAAATCCTGATTAAAATATGTTTGTTTTTGTAGAAGGAAGATGTTGAGGCAGCTTTGAGAAGCCGAGAGATGAACAGAGACGAGGCACAGGAACTTTTGAATCAAGTGCGTCCTTTGGATCAGTGGCGTCGTCACGAAGCTCATTCTGGGTATGATCTTGCAAATCAAACGAGTGCAGGTCCAAGTTATCCAAGATTCAATCATGTTGCGCAGCAGATGACATTCCCACCGGTAAGTCCAAATTTAATCTTTATTCTAGCTCAGCATCTATCCTGGTGGAAACTAGCAATCAAAATGCATATTTTGCGAGGCACTTTTATTATTTTTGAAAAATTCTTTTGTTCTGTCTCTCATGCACTGGGAGAAATTCAAATTTATTTTTTAAAGAAGCACTTGTCTCGTTTTTTTATATATTTATATATTTAAAAAAGAAAACTCGAGGATAAGTACTTTGAGTTTTATAAAAATCACAAGTTCTGTTTTTTCACATTGTTTTGGCGAGTTTGCTACAGCAAAATATGCACGTGGTGTGGTTCCAAGCGGTTTTTTTTTCTGAGTGGCATCACATAACATGCGAGGGTTTTGTGCGTTTTTAAAATTTTAATGGGTGTTTTGTTCGATTTAACATTTATTGATGATTGATTCAATAGAAGATTCTTAACTTGAGTACGTGGTGGAGGTTTTTGCCAGGTATTTGTTTAGTCTGTACAGTCTTTCAAGTAGTTTGAAATGATCTTTTTATTATAAATTATAATTTTATAATATGTGAATATATATTTAATTTCAAGAATTATCGATAATGTATAATATGTATGAAATTAAAATTTCAATTTTATGATTCTACAATTTATTTTTTACTTTTAATGATTAAAGGAACTTACAAGTGAAGTTGGATTTTAATTATATGAATAACTTGTTCGAAGATATAATTTACTGTTTTGCTTCCTTATAGGGAAGCGTTGTTTTTATTTTTAATTTTTACATTTTTGTCAAATTGATTTGATTGCCAGAGTTGTATTTTGTTTTGCTCTTTGTTTTTAATTATCGTAATTATTATGCTAAATGAAAGGCTGTACGTTAAACTAGTGGTAAAGAAGGGATTAGAGGTGAGGAAGGGAAAGGGGTTCAGGGTGTTCGTATGTAATGCAGGGGGCCGGAGTGCCCAGCGGGGCGGCTACTGGCGGCGTAAGTGGTTCTGTGGCCAGCGCAAGTCTTCTCAAGCTACAGCAGCAACAACAACAGCAGGCCGCTGTTCAACTGCAGCAGCAGCAACCCAATTCCAATGCGCCGCAGCCTCCTTTTAACCAGGTGAACTACCTGAAGTCCGGAACAAATATTTACTCATTACGATCATTTTTAGCCTATTCCTTTTGCTCTCTTTATTATTATTATTTTGTTTCTTTGATTCTTCTAATCAAAATGACCTTACTTTTTATTTTTCAAAATTATTTCACGCCCTCAACATTTTTAAGCTTTTTAGATTATAAAACTTTTTCTTCAGCTCTACGCGGACAATTTCTTAATTTGAAACAATAATTTAGAAATAATTCTTTGAGAGACACGTTTCATTAATTATATACGTACACGATTGTCAATAATATAAAAGGACAATAATAATTATAAGGACAATAATATTAAAGGACAATAATAATTATAAGGACAATAATATTAAAGGACAATAACAATTATAAGGATAATAATATTAAAGGGTATTTTCACTAGCTATTGTTGCATAAATTGAAGCTAAATGAAAATTTCTTGAAATAGATTTGGAGCTATTTCAGTAAAAAATGTAAAATTGTTTTTTCCAAATTATTCGCGCCTTTTCTGTGTGAAACGTTATGATGGTTTGAAATGAATTTATTGCTTTTATCTTTTGCATGTTTTTCTGTAGGTTATCTTTTAAAATGCTTGATTTTTATGCGTACAATAATTTGCCTTGATAATAGAAATATTCATTTTATGCTTTACAAAGAGATCTCAAAATCAGAGAGGAAACGAAGGAATAAAAATTGACAAGTCGATTGTGAGGGAAACAAAACTTGATTTTATTGCTAAAACTCTTCTCTCTGCCTTTTGAAGCTTCACAAATACACAAAGCTTCTCGTAAAAACAATGAAAGCTTTTCTTTAAATCGCGTTTTCGCTATACACACAATCTTGCATGTTAAACTCTTACCCTAGACTTGAACACGAATTCGTAAGTAATAGTTCTTTTTTTCAAAATGCAACGTTTCTTTTGTTTTCTTGAGAAATTTTTTTTAAAATAAAGAATATTTAAAGTATTTAAAATAAAATATTCTTTATTTTAAAAAATGTTCTAAAGTAATTAGATTCTTGTAGTTAGATTACAAACTTTATTACAACACACATTTTATAAAGAGACAATTATTTTTAAGTAAAGAAATTAAAGACAAGGTTCATAGTAGTTTTACACTTTTTACAGTTTTTTCAAAAACAAAAAAGTAATTTTAGTTAAAAGTGTTTTTATTAATTTTTATTAATTACCTCGTGTCATTGAAAAACACAAAAGTTGATAAACCTGAAATTCAATGAATTTTACTTTCAGGGATCACAGTTCGTCCCCTTTTTTTAAAGAAAATTCCCTAAAACACCTAAAATCAAATATTTTTCCCCCTTTCCCCTAATTTTTAATAAAATTTTTTTAAATAATTTTTCAACAATAATATTTCAGACTACTTCAAAATACTACAAATATTCAAAAATACTTAAAGCTACTTTAAAATACTTGAGACTACTTTAAAATACTTCAAAATATTTTTTTTAAAAAAATGTAATGAAATATTTTCAAATACTCCCCAATACTTCAAAATACTTAAAAATATTTTAAAATATTTAAATATACTTACAATTATTTTAAAATACTTCAAAATGTTCAAATAAACTTCAAAATAGTTCTCATTTTTTTAAAATATTAATATTTTAAGTGTTAAATAAAATATAAAAAGATTTAAAAATATTTTAAAGATATATTTAAAAAATAAAAAAGTACTTTAAAATACTTCATAATATTTATAAATACTTAAAATTACTTTAAAATATTTCCAAATACTTCCAAATAATTCAAAATATTTTAAAATACTTGAAAATATCTGAAAATACTTAAAACTACTTTAAAATGCTTCAGACATCTGTGAAATACTTCAAAATATTTAAAAATACTTTAAATTACTTTAAAATAATGTAAAATATTTTCAAATACTTCCAAATACTTTGAAATATTTAAAAACATTAA
>WNHD01005070.1:0-10952 GCA_011057455.1 Ganaspis sp. Gsp50 | reverse complement strand
CTACTACTTGGTAGGTTTTCATTACTAGTGGAGTACTTGAAGTAAAAAAAGTTTAATCCAAATCTGAGACGGACATGTGGTGCACTCCCCTTGTAAGTGTTGCACGTAATTTTGTAAAATAACTTCTCGAATAACTTTTAAACAAAATTATTAATAAAAATGTAAATAATTTAATAAAAATATTGATCAGACAGACCATTCTGATGATATTTTATGAATACCAATTTTCATAACGATAAGTTTATTACTTTAATCTCTCTAAATCTGAAAGAGTGCGGATTTATTTACCCTTTAAAATAGTAAGAAATTTGACTATTAATTAGTAGAAAACTACTAATTTTCTACTACCAATTAGTAGTTTTCTACTAATTAATAGTCAAATTTCTTACTATTTCATTTCTACTAATTAATAGTCAAATTTCTTACTATTTCAAAGGGTAAACGAATCCGCACTCTTTAAGAGTAAAAAAACTACTAATTCAGATTTAGAGAGAAGAGTAAAACGGCGGAAAAGTTTGCCTTATGGGTCACGTGACCGCCGACGTTATTTTTCATCAAACTCTCTTAAATTGAATCAGTCAAATTTCACTGACTCATCAGCTAGAAGTGTGCTATTGATTGCAATCAGTGAATTTTCACTGAAAAATCAGTGGAATTTTACTGATTCTCAATGAAAATCTCACTGTTTGAAAGCAGTCAACTCTGTTTTATCGACAGAGTTCACTGGTTTCCAGTAACATTTCACTGGTTCTCAGTGAAATTTCACTGTTTCTCAGTGGAATTGGACTGATTTTTCAGTTGAAAACTACTGCTTCCCAGTGACCGACTTCTGTCTGGTAACCAGTCAAATTTGACTGATTCAATTTAAGAAAGCATGCCCTTAATCATATATAAAACTAATTTTGTGGATTGATATGTCCAGGATTACGGAAAGTTTTTTAAATTTCAATAAACTTATTTTCTCCGTGTAGAAAAGACACAAGTTTATGAAATAATAATTAATTTCAGATCGATCAGGATTGAAAGGATTAGGAGAAATCACGAGGCTTTCTCAGGCTGTGATCAGAGCATTAAGGACCGAGTTGGACAGAAATCACGTGTCGCCAATTAAGGGTGATGTCACCGTGTGTGACGCAATGCTCGCAAAAATACCCCAACTACGAGAAATTTCGAGCATGCACATGGAAGCCTTAGCAAAATTTAAACGGTCGCAACCTCAACTCGAGTTTCCGGCCCTTCACAAAGAGCTGTTTAGCAGCGACAGCTGAACAAATGATGAAGCAGCGCAGGGTGACCCGACGCTGACAGAAAATGTTGAATGCAAGTGACCCGGGGCCTTGCTCTGTCAAGGTACGCTCAAGAACGCTACTTTACCAATTTTTCAAAAATTCTTGTACAGTTTTAAAAACCAGTATTTTTTCTGTTGCAGATTATTTTCTTCGTAATGAACGTATTGGGCCTTAATTAAACATAATATTGTTATATATAGTATATATAAGAGCAACATAAAGTATATATATGAAAAGTATATATGTATATATGTATATATATATATACGTTATATAACATATATACATTATATGAATGTATATATATACATGTATGTATATATACGAGCTATTGGTTGTTATGATAGATTCATAAAGATTATATTATTGACTAATATGTTTACAAATCAGGCCAGGTCGGTTTTAGAATGATAATATATTATTGATAGTCCCTAACCAGGAAACCTGATTAGACAAATGAGTTACAATTACCAAATTAGTGAATGTATTTTATTTTCTAATCTTTTCGAGCGATACCTAGTTGTTCTCGAGATGAAGCTGTATAATCAAGTTTCTTTGGAAAGAGGTATGTTATCCTAGAACCGCTCTGGTCAACGTTGGATACATACAAGTAGTTAGTTTTAATTAAAAAGTTTTGGTTAACGCACTCCAATGACGCGCTTCTTATTAGGTAAATATTACTTCCCGCGAATCCCAATTTTTAAAAAAAATCGATTCGTTTTCTGTGCATATACACTAGTTTTATTAATGTAAAACTTTGACAAAATTTAATTTATTACAAGCATAATAAATGTTTTACTAAACTAGGCAACAATTTCTATCTTTTGTAGTTTTATTATACATCAAAAAAGATGTAAGATTTTGTAATTCAGCGTAATACTCGCAAGCAATTTTGACTGAAATCGTGTTTCTTTTTTAAATTTTACTATTCAATAGTTTATAAATATTTTAGCAATAAATATTATTATCGTATATTTATATGTATCAATATTTTAATAAATACTGTTATATATATATAGGGAGAGAGAAAAGAATAAAATTTTAAGTTTGTGTTATGTTGTGAGCGAAAAAAAGTGTGGCTTGTGCACCGCTGTGATATTTAAGATCATGCATATTAATTGTTTTAAAAAGTTTTAATTAATTGTATTATTTTATGGATTTTTGAAAAATTTTATTTGAAAGTTTTTGATTTGAAGGCTAAATTTGAATTTCTACGTTTTTTGAAATGTAGAAGAAAATGACTGTTAAGCTGTGTTTTAGCCAGAAAACGAGTCGCAAGCGACTATATTCTCCAGTTCTCAACGTGCTGTATACATAAAACTACTTACGCGAATATTCTTGTTCTAATAAAAAAAAGCTAAAAGAAAATGATCAGAAATAAAGACTGGAAGTAATGTTTGCATGAGCGTACAAAACAACTAGTTAAGGAGTATCGATATGTAGGTAGAATTGCTGCGATGCGCCAACTGATATGTTAACAGAGAAAAGGAAAAACGAAGTGAATATTATTATCTTATTGATTAACGATTAAATAGAGTTCATTTACCTGTAGAAAGTACACTCAACACAAGCGGTCGCATGTAAGCGCGCGAAGTATGATAACACCCACGTTGCAACTAGGAGTTATTATCGCAATTTGCAGTTAAATTTTATAATATATATATATAAATATATATATACACAAAATAAACGAAAGTTGACGGATATAATATAAAGTTATAATCGCTTGAGGTGACCATTTTCGAAGAATGTGTGATACATCCATGTCTTTTTTATACTTGCCCGCTTTTCTTATATAAAATAAATATAAAAAAACAATAAAAGAAAAATAATCGCCTTTGCAGCCTATTCATTGTCATTCTTTCAAACTTTCCGATCGAGTCACTAATTACGTAATCATCGAAGATGATCATCTCTTGTGCAGGATCTTAGCTATAAGATTAAGGTACATATTGGTAAAGCGTTAATGATCGGCCCTCGCGATGGTCCCAGGGCGCTCACAAACAATTAAAAACATTCAAATGAAAAGAAGCGAATCACTTTAAAGGACCTTGGCAATCGGACCAACGAACAAATAAGTTCGACTAAATTTAAGTGAGTAATCTAATCTCGTGACTCGATCGACAAATTTTAGCGAATTGCGAGAAATAACATATATGGCAAAAAAACCTATATGGAAAATATTATCTAATACAATTAGTAAATTCTGGTATTGTAAAGACTAATAACATTTTTTATTGAAACGAACCTAATTTTTATCTTGTCTATCTCACTTAGACTTTATAGAATACTCTCATTCGCTTTTATTTAAATAATTTAAAATTTACATTAAAGTTTCATCTTGAATAAAAGACTTATAATAATAATAATAATAATAATTAATAATTATATGAAGTGAATTTACAAATTAAAAATTCGGATAAGGTATAGTGTGAAACAAAATTGTCAATGAAATATAAATAAATTATGATGTTTAAATTGTAACGTAAAAATCTTTTATCTACAAATATTGTTTACAATTAGTACTATATTAGTAAGAATTAAACAAAAATTGTTTCTAACATTTGTCGCGAGATGCAGATGTAAGTGAAATTATTAAGAAAAACCTCACGGAAACTATGATGTGGAGGTTCGTTTTCATATACGTAACAATTTTTAGTTATACCTATTCATTATGTATATATAAGCGAAAATTCTGTAATAGTAAAATTCAATACATATTTAATTTAAATAAAATTAACAATGTTTGTAAATATTTTGTAAAGTCTCTATTATAGTGAAAGTGTATTATAAATGTCTCTTAACATCGATGTTTTAGTTTGATGATAAAAATATTTCTTACATTTTATATAATCATTATCTTGAAGTAATTGTTACATTATCTTGTTTTTCAATTAAACAAAGAGTAAACAAAATTTAGAAACAAATCCATTTCATGTCATTCTGTTGGTAATACCACATGTGAAGACACTGTTTTGTGATTTAGAAACTGTTCGCTTACGAGTATGAATCCGAACCTGGGGAAAAAAATATACAAAAAACAAAAGTTTCGCTTTTGCCAGCGTGATCGTGGCACACGTATATTGTGCAACTGTTTACATGCTTGTGCTTTTGCAAGCTCAAATCAAATGCACAGGTACAAGTACCCAGAGGCATACACGTACACTTAATATTACATAATACAGTACCTGCTGTGGTTGTTGTAGAATATATTTAAAACAAAAGGGAGATGCAAACGTGGACAAGAAAAGTATGAAAATTATTTTAAATATATTTATTATTGCGCGCGCTTCACGTGTAACATCCACGCAGTAATACAAAAGACTGAAATCAATACACCTTTAAGTCGGGAGAGATTTTTAGGTTGAAAGTGAGACTTTTGTTTTACCGTGTAAGTTCGATTGCTTAAATAATGAAATTTCAAAGAAATGCGCGAGGCGTGCGAAAGTGCAGGAGGTAAAAAAAATAAATGAAAATATCCTCTTGCACTTGAATGTCCTAGTAAAATAAAAGAATTACTTAATGTAAGTAAGTTAACAGTTATTATGACTAAAAAATAAAATAAAAAAACAAGAGCGGTGGACCATCGTGCACGCCAATTACTTGATTATTACGTATTTAACGGTGACATAAAAGCGGAAAGGAGGTAAATGAAAAAAGTGCATATAGTAGCGACTATTATTTAATTCATCATTTCGAACATAGTAATATAAGGAGCTTTTGCCCTGATCGAGAGTACGTTGGTATAAATGTAAAAAATGGCATGTAACGAATGAATGAGAGAAAATATTATTTGAAGAAATAAACAACATCGCTAACTACCTATGCTGTAATTTTGGATGAAAGCACATTATAATTATACAATAGAATCTCTGAACAATATCCGCGAATTAATTATATATTTTGCAAAAGAGTGCTGATTCTTCGACAAGCAAACAAAGGATGTAAGGATTTATTAAAATTATAGTTGGAGGCAGAAGCGAAAGTAGAATTTAAAAAAACTTTTATACACCAAAATTAAAATTTCGATTTCTATTTTTCGACTTTGCGACCTTTGTCCATGCTCTGCCTTCGTACCTGCGTGGTTTTCATTATTCCCTTTTGCAGAAAAGAATTCGGTTAAAACAATCGGAAAAACTAATTTAAATTAAACAGAAAAACATTTAAAATTCATCACTTTTCATTTTTAAATACTAAAAGTCACTGAAAATTTATTAAACATTTTTCATTTTTAAATACTCAAAGTTATTGAAAATTTATTAAACCTCTTTTAAAAAATTTAACAGAATAGTCACAAAAAGTTTTATAGTCGCACTGGCAAGAATTTTTGTTGTAATAACTAGAATTAGAAAATATTAAGAATTGTCCTTTATTGGACACTTATTTCTAGTTATTCTAACTAAACATTTTCTAGAGTGTCGAAGTTCATTGCAATGAACTACCTGTTTGATCGCATTCCGATTATGATCAATTTTTGTTTACTTAAAACTACAAAAAAAGAATAGAGTGCATCTTTGGCAACAAGTATCTTTCATTGAATTTTTGTTAATAACTTTTGGCGATGAAAACTAGTGCAGTGTTTATTCAACATTTTGATTTAATAAAATGTTTTAAACCGATTGTTTATTAAATAAGTAAATAATAATTTTATCAGAAAGAGGTTCAGATGTCATAAGAATTAATCAAGAATTAATCAATTTTATATTACTTTAAATAAACAACTTAAAGCTGCGTTTTTTAACAATGAAGAAAAGCAAACATTGCATGGTAATTTTCGAAATTTATTGACTTGTGCTGGATATGCTTTTATACATAATTATATGTATGAATTACAGGTAGTAAAATAAATGCACTTAAACTGTGCATATAAAAATGTCAAAGGAATGTTTCAAAATTTGCACAAGGCGTCTTTTCCCTTAAAACTTTGAATGTGATCAAGCGGTTTTATGTATCTGTTTTTACTATAATTTTTGACTATATGAATTTTGAACTGACATGAAATTAAAGTTGATGTTATAAATACGGCAATTTATACAAAAATAGATTTGGTTAGACCGTATATTTTTTTAATTTTGGAATCTATGGTTCTATGCTATATTTTACATTGATACACATCTTGTAATATTATTGTTTAAGTAATTTTATAAAACATCACTAATTCCATATTTTCCATATGCTAAGAATGTTGGTTTGACCAAATTTTTTGTGTATAGATTTAATTTTTTGTGTTCATGTTAGATAAATATTAGATTTTATAGCAGGAATACAGTTTATAAAAAGACTTTGTAAAAAAATCTGTGAAAAAATTGATAATTGAAATCAGTTTTCTTTCTCAGTATTAAGATGACATTTTGTGAGAGTTCTAAAAATGCATTAGGAATGTGCGAATAATATTACATTTTCTGTCAATATAATTGACGTAGACGTTTTAAAGTAATAATAATAACAACATAGAATTTTAAGAAAAATAGAAAATCAATGTAAAACAAATATCCTTTTTTTAATATACTTAAGCTAAATTCAATAGATTTAGAGAGATTTCTCTCATTTCCGAGGAGACATTATTCATTCTTCACATTTGCTTGCTCAAAAAATTAGAATCATTTATGTACAAATACTATCATCATCCTTTTTACTTTCTTGTACTTCATTGGGAAATATTTTATTGGACAAATATAAGTTAAATTCAAGACATTTGGGACGCGAATCGAAACATCTAGAAGAACTCGGATTATCTAATGAAGAAATTACTGTGTGTTTATACTTTTCAGAGTCGGACCAATGATTTTGGAGGCACTGGGCTAATGTTTATAAATTCACCAATTTAATATAAAGCTCTTTAAAGAGCACTTATATATAAGAAGTTGTTCATTTCTCTATAATTGTTCTCATTAAATATTGTTTCACATAGAAAAGAATAAAAATTAAAAATATCCTTTGACTGCTTATGCTACATAGAAATAGAATTAAGAAACAAAAAGTAAATTACATAGAAATTAAGTTACAATAAAATTTGCAAAAATCGAATCTATAGATTGTAGATAATGTATTATATTTTGAAATTTCGACCCAATAGAAATTACGCTAAATATGTTTTGTAATGTGTGCATAATGACCCACTTGCAAAAACTTATTTTAGTTACAGTGTATTAAAACCATATATAGATCCGGCTCTGAATTATTTTTAAATGCAGCGAATTTTAATTATTTAAAAATATAAGATATATTTATCATGCCGAGTTGAAATTCTCTTATCCGCGTCCTTTTTGTTGTGATACTAATTCGTGAGACTGCCCTGGGAGCCTTATAGTTGAAAAATGACGTAAAATGAATTTTTGAACAATTTCTAGTTGATGAGAAGGTCAGTTTCACGGGGATCTGAATGCTAATTGGGGGTCACGGATAGTGTCCGCTGGTAATTTGAGACTTCTTGTGATATATAATTAAACAATACAAGATACAAATTTCAGTCGCCTCATTCTACTTAATTAAAGGATTAATTAATTCGTTTCTATTATCAATACAGCAATTAGCTTCGCATATTTTACAATTTTATTACAGTCAAAGATTTATGTAACTTTCAAAAAAATACAAGAAATAATGTCTATGTTCATAAAATTTGGTGTAGGTTAGAGAAATTGAAGTTCATTTCAATATTTTCATTCGTATCACGAACCCATTTGTGTGCAACTATTCAAGTTTAATCTTCCACGTAGCGAAAAGTACGTAACTGTGAGGGCGAAGCAAAGATGAACATAAGGATCATGTGAACTATTTAAAATGGGAAACAACCACATATTTGAGAAAGACTTGGAAATGTTGTATTAAAACTTTTGTTTTTGTGTAAACATTCCTGATTTTTAAAACTCAACTTTAGTGAGTGGCATTCAACCGCGCTGCTTAAATTAACTAAACTTTAAATTTAACTAATGAGTCAAAATCCACTAATTTATAACAAGAAGTTAGTCACTCATTTGAATTATTAACTTTTGTTTCTAATTAAGTTCTAGAGAGTAAACAACTATTAATTAATCCATTAATTAAAATAGCTCCATATGTTTTCTTCTTCAAATTATTTTTGCATTAAAAACGTATGCAAATCCCGTACAATTCATGTTTGAGAAATGCTTTTACAAAAAATTACTCAAAAGTTAAGTGTAACGAACAGATATAGGAAGAATATTTTGGTAGCGTTTATTTCAATCTGGTTCATTCAATAATAAGATTTAAGTTTGAAAATTTATTAGTACACTCACCAATCCATATTGATTTGCTGTTCAATTGTATAAGCGAAGAGTCGAATATGAAGAGTCGTCTAAATATGCTGATGAGGGGAACCAACCCTATTTATATCACTGACAGTATGTTATTTGAATAAATTGTTATTTCTATATATTTTTTTACAATCTTACTATTGAGTAAGTGCTTGATAGTAATAAACGTTACTAAAGTGTCTTTTTAATTTAAATACCTGTACATTTTCTTCCTATTACACGATAATTTAATCTTTCTTCAACGAAAAATTTGCATTCATAAATAGTATATAAAACTACTGAAATTTAACCCTCATCGTTATGAGAACGAAAACTGAGCATCACGCATGTTTGACACTACTCTGTAAAATGGATTAAAACTGTTGTAATGAGAATGTTACATTCTTGGTTGTATATAAGAGCACTTTGGAGCCCGTAGAGCGTCACAGGTAATAAAAAGAATTCGAAAATATGTACTTGACTCAATGTTCAGTTAAACCAAGCTTTTATTATTATTTTTTCATTTAAGTGTCTATCAATCTTAAGATATGATTTATTATTATTATTTATTATTACTTCTAGTTGAATCCACGCAGTGGTGTGTCCAAGGGAGGGGTTATGGAGGTCATAACCCCCCTATGAACCATAGATTTATATGAGAGAGAAATAGATAGAAATATATTACTATCTCTTTCTCTCTAACATATAACCTCCCCCAAAAACTTTACCTGGAAACGCGCCTGAATCCACATATAGGGCAGCAATAAAATAATGACGAAAACATTATAATATTGTAAAGTATACTTTAAAACGAAAGAATATACCCAACTCTCTAAATTTGGATCAGTGACCATTAAATTTATTTTTACCATTAAATTAGTTATTTAATTAAATCAGATTTGAAGAGAAAGTAGCACGTTACATTGCAGTCACCTTGCTACAAATTTGCATAGCAATGTTGGCAATATTGCAGTTCTGTTGCTGTCATAACTATATCCATTCTGGCAATGTTGTAACAAAATTAACAGACAAGGTCGCAACAAGGCAGACATAGTTGCAGTAACATTACTATACAATATATAGGCGGACAATATAAACTGTTAAAAGAATGTTTAAGTTTGTATATAATAAATTTAGCAGCATGATATGAATAAGAGCTTCCTATATATAATACTTAATTTCTTCTTAGTGCTATTTTTGAGTACTAATATTTCAATAACAATCTTTGTAACGAATATTATTTTATTAAAATTTACAAATTGATTTTGTAACTTTAATCAATTATATTGTTCCAAACGGTTACCATTGTAGGTATATATGTTACAGTCGAAACCCGAAATCAGTCAAAACTAGTTTTGACAAAACTCTTTAGTCAAAACTAGTTTTGGCTAATAAATCAAACAGTCAAAACCGAGGTCAAAAAATAATTTTGACAAAACTTTTTAGTCAAAACTAGTTTTGGCTAACAAACCAAACAGTCAAAACTACACAGAAAAAAAGAAGTGTAGTTTTAACCCTAATATCCGTTTTAAAAGAAGCTGCATCATTTTTAATCCTTGTGGAGTTATTTTAACCCAAGAAGGTTAAAACTACTCGATTTTCTGGAAAGTTTTTACACCGATTTTCGGGTTCTAACAATCGACTTCTGATTCATTTGTTCACTTTACATTAATTCTCCGCTTATTTCTGGTTTTAACCCGAATGCAAGTATTTTTCTGAAACTATACGCATCAAGTCGAACACTTTTTTTTTTCTGTGTAGTTTTCTCTAATTAATAAGATACAGTTAAAGTTCTATATTTTTATTAAAACTTGTCTGAAAAGTTAAAGTATGTACATATATAAAATGAAAATAAAGTAGAAACTTAAGTATTTTCACATGTCAAACTGTCATTTGTCAAACTGTTTGATTTGTTAGATAAAACTATTCTTGACTAAAGAGTTTTGTCAAAACTAGTTTGGACTGTTTGATTTGTTAGACAAAACTAGTTTTGACCAAAGGGTTTTGAAACTGATTTCGGGTTTTGACTGTAACATATATGTATATAAAATAGTGGAGGTCTATCTAAAGATTAACCAGGATGAGATTTACAATTCGTAACAATATTATTATTTATATTATATGTTTAAAAAAATATATATAATGCAAAAAAGAGATGAACACCTTTATCCCAATATTAAAACAGAAATCTGAATTTTTAATTATCCCAATTGGGTTGCTTTTATAATCGAAAAATTAATGTTTTTCTGAATTTCAGAGGCTTGTGTCCACTGAGGGTTTAACATCACAGTGACATTCATTTGGGTGTCTGATATTATATATAATAATCGACAATTCATTCATTCATTCTTTCATTCTTTCATTCTTTCATTCTGTCCACACCTGAAGTTGGTCGTTTTTACTTTCAATT
>WNHD01005069.1:0-11052 GCA_011057455.1 Ganaspis sp. Gsp50 | reverse complement strand
TTAATAAACTTAGCATTTTTAATTTACCTTTGCAATAGCGTTCTTAAGTAATTTTCTTGCCTTTTTATACCTCGCCTCCCGTACACATTGCAATTTAATATTTGATTCCGAGTTCTCCTTTTCTCTTTTTTTCTGTTTCCGTAGCATTCTTTCTCGGGAACTGCCTAGAGCCATCAATCTTCTTCTTCTTTGCAGACTTAGCTTGGGAAAAGGAAAAGTCTTTTTCACAAAACCTCCTCCGCTGTACCTAAACAGAAAGTAATTGCGTGAAAATTTTATTTAAAGGTACATTTTATAATTAGTGGTCTCAAAATGATATAAAATATTCACGAATATAAATGAGTGTAGAATTCTGTTTGTTAATATAAATATAATCATAGGTAAACATAGGTAACATAGAAAACATAGGTAAAGAAATATAAGTAAGAAATTTATCAACAAAAATATTTGAAACAGTACCTTTCTCTCAAAGCTTCAGTGGATTGACTCGGAGGATTTGCAACAGAACTCTGTCCTGTTTCTGTGTTTTGGTAGATTGCGCCTCTTAGTATAACATCAGTTGGATTTATAGCCACTTCGAGATTCTCCTTCTCGCATTGTTTCAGTTCAATTAGTGGCTTTGTACTCTCTATCATTAATACCGGTCTGCAAAGAAAAGAAAATTGAAAAACAAGAAAATAGAAAGAAAGGAAATAGAAAAAAACAAAAAAAGAATAAAAAAAATGAAAAAAAAAAGAAAATTGAAGAAAAGAATAGCAGATTGACGAGAAAAAGTATAGCAAATTAAAAAAGACAATTTATAATTCACGTACATTCTTTGTACAATTAACTTTTTGTCATTGATTAATTAATAAAAGCATGCGAACCCAGTAGTCGGTGGAAGGTATTGCAGTCTTTTGTTGGCACCCCAGCAGCGACGTAAAACAGAATCGTCGATGATTCCAGTGGCAGGAAGATATACAACTGGACATGGAGGTGGTAATCTCACTCTTAGTCCCCAAATTGTAGTACGTTTTTTTATTTCCCTACCACACTTAAACCTATTTCTATTATTAGTTAAAATCGCAAGAATCGATTCTCTGCGAACCTGTGCACTGACGTCTCGAATCTAAAAATAAAAGAGGTTCAATTATAAAAAGGCAAATCTAATATTAAAAAGGAAATTTTAAATAAATAAAGAAAATTTAAATGAATAAGGAGAATTTAAATAAATAAAGAGAATATAAACGAATAAGGAGAGTTTAAATAAATAAAGAGAATTTAAATGAATAAGGAGAATTTAAATAAATAAAGAGAATTTAAATGAATAAGAATTCAAATGAATAAGGAGAATTTCAAAAAATAAGATAAAGAAAAATAAACAAGAGAAAGAGAATTTAAATTGAAAGAACGTAGAAACAAAATCCTGAAAGCTTACTCTAGGAGGCAACTGCAAAGTATTCCAATTATCATTCGCATAAGGAACAATAACAGTGTCCAGATCGTAGTACTTTTTCGCATTATAAACAGTCAGATTGTACAACATCAAGTGTACCAAATCTACCCATTTTATTTCTAATCGGCGCACAAATTCTTTCCCATAATTGCACATTGAACAAACAAACACGTAGAACCTGGAAGAATTCTCTTTTTAATAAAATTGATTCAAAAATGATTTTATCATAAAAAAATCTATTGCTTTAATACTTTTTTTTTATCAGTCTTAAAAATGAAGGACTCTTTTAAAAAAATAAGAACTTTCGCAAGAAATAAATTACCTATCTCCACTGTAGAGAGGATAAGTTAAACAGCTAACGCATTTTTCATGAAACCATTGTTTGCAACGAGCACATTGTAACATTTGCGTGTACCACTCGCCATTTAATCCACAATAACAATAAATTTGTTCCGCATTTACTCTGTGATGTGCATCCCAACTCAACATGTCCGGCTGAAAAAATATATCATTAAAATGTATTAATTAATCATGTATAATAATTAATGTGTAATAATTAATAATGTATAATACTTAATAATGTATAATAATTAATAATGTATAATAATTAATAGTGTATAATAATTAATAATATATAATAATTAATAATGTATAATAATTAATAGTGTATAATAATTAATAATGTATAATAATTAATCATTAAAAAACTAATAATTAAAAATGTGTTTGAGCTATGCGAATGTCTTTGTAATAAAAATTTTAGGATTTGATTATATTTTTTTTTAATCTGATCTATTTTAAATAACTTACGTCGTAAGGTAATTTGGTCATGTCTTCTGGAGGAGGTGGAGGTTGATCTCGACCACTACAAACTTTTCGAATATTTGCCTTAACCATTGAGTTTTTCGGCTCGCCATGTTCGCGAATTCGAGGTTGACTGTCAATGCACCTTTTACACACCCAATGTGCCTCTGGAAGTGTTTCCTCTTTAATTATTTGGGGCTGAAAGAATAAAAACATAATTGAATAATTTAAATAAAGAAATAATAAACCATTCGCAATATTGATTAAATTCTACAAATATAAAGTATACTTTCTTTCTTTTGAGTTTGAAATGGCCTATTGCAAATGCATAATATAAAGTATACAGAAATTAATCAAAATTATAAATCTATTATCAAAACAAAGAACTTTGTAATTTTGTCACCAAATTAAAAGAGTAATTTAATTTTATCAAAGAAATCTGGTTTAAAGAATCTACAGCAAAATGCAGTTTCAGTTGTTGCAATTTTTAATTTATCATCTTAATTACCTGGTGACAATGTTGGTGATATCCACGACCACATTTGTCGCAAACAATAATATCGTTATCAGTCTTGGGTTGAGATTTTTTACAAAGAACACACATTACATCAGAATCAGGCATTGCTAACTTTGTTAGCTCTTTGACCGACGACCAAGCCGATGTATTGTCCAGGAACTTGACAAGACATTTCTCTCTTGTCAAATCCACCTGCAAAATTAAATCAATTACAAATTGTTTTCTGACTTGCTTTCAATTGTATTCATTATTTTGTTGCTATTTAATTTGTTTTACTCAAAGTTTTCATTTTTAAAAATTATTAATCAAATCGCACCTCTACCACTGTCCCCAAATAATATTTTCCATCTTTATGTTGTAAAAGAACATCTTCTCCGTGAGAAAAGCCGAGCTTTTGCTCCTTCGTCGTACTGTCCGGTACAGCCGGACATTCTTCTGGTTCCGACATTTTCCTAAAACTAAAAAAGGGTTGTCTTTACAATAAAATATCGAAAACAAAGTATTTTTTAAAAATGTTGTTTAGACCCAAAAAATAGTGGATTACATTTTGTTTTATACAAATTTGTATAATAAGTACATAAAATACTGCAAATATACATTACTATCGCTTAATATTTAAATTTATTATTTATATTTATATTTAAGTTTAAATAAAGTTCAAATAAAGTTGAAGGTTTTCCTTTGCATTTTCCAAAAATTTCCCTGCTTTTTTAGTTTGTAAGTTTCAAGGACACCTTTTCGGGTGACTTTCTCGAGAAATTAGTTATGGTTTTCTTTCCAAAGAAAGTGGAAAGTTTAAACGGTATTTTCCGTGAATTCTTCGGCTTTAATATATTTAGATAATTTAGAAATTTCGATTTAATATATTTAGTTTTAACAAAAATAAAACTAATATTGTTAATTTTATTAAATCCAGAAATTTTCTTGCTAGAGATAAAACTTGGATTAAGTTAATCAACCCAATTAGAGAATTTTTTACACATATTAAATTTTCTTTAAGTAAACTGCAAAATAAACTCTACAAGATACAGAAGTTTTAAAGATTGAACTCTTTTTTTTAAAGCAATCACTTTAGTGGTTTCGTTTCGTATTGTAAAAGTTTCTCTAATTGATCTTAAAAATTCTCATTCTTGAAATTCACAAAAGCAAAAGTAAAGTAAATAACTATTTCATGATGTTAGAAAAACATAAAACATTTTAAAAGCTCTTTATTTCTTGGAGAAAGAAGCAATAAAAACAAAATTCCCAATGGCTGGAGAAAATGCTTCGCGAGGAAGCTGCGACCATATGATTGAAACGATTAAAAAACATCTTGAAACCCAGACCTTAACGGACATTTGTAATTATTACTATCAGTAATTTTAACTTCTTAAAATATTTTTATTTAATAATTTTTATATCGGAGCAACGAACCCTGGACAATTGGAAAATATATCCCACTCCCTTCATTCAATCAATCACATAGGCGGATCATGAAAGGTTCAACCCTTGCTTAGCCTAAAGGTACCGGGTTCATTCTCACAAGCGATCCTCAATCACTGGAATCTCTCAAAAAGTACAAAATTCTGAACTTGAACTTATGATGTTTGCTTTCGTACCTGAGTACTATAGCTCTGGATTCACGCGTGGTAGTTGATACTCATTTTCCAACTCCGGTCAGCCATTTAGGGCCCCGCAAACTTCGACCGATACACAATCCCGCGCGACTAAATCTAAACAGTTTAGTCGTTTATAATCGCGAGCTAACAACCGCGAAGGGAATCAGGAACCCTTTATGACTTCCCGAAATCCACAAGAATCCAAAAATGTGTAGTAGTTACCGAAAAATCGGTGCACATTCATCGTGGGCCACGGAAATTCGAATCAGTACGTCCGCCATTTTCGGAGTAACTCTACTTCGAAACTTTAACATGAGCGTAGCTCTTATCTGCTGGGCCTCGTACTTTACTTATTTCAAAATTTTTTAAATGATTATCTGTTTTTTATTTATTGTAACATTATCTTCCATTTATTGTTTGCTTTATACTTTTATAATTAAACATTTATTTGAATATTTGTAAATATCATTTTTTTATTTCTATATAAAACAGACAACAAATATGTTTTTATGATAATATTTGTAAATTGTGTAATTTTAATTAATTTATTATATTCAAGAACTACTTATTCTTTTTAATTTTTGAACTTTTAGAAAATACAAAATATTTGGATCCCTCGATTTTCAAATATATATTCTGATTCGTACTCTCTAAAGATTGTTTATGTTTAACACTTTTGCAACGAAAATAATTCAGTTTATACGATTTTAATTTAAGAAATAATAAGTTTTTATTACAAAACAATATATTTTTGTTATTTATATTGAATATAAATTATTTTGAAAATTTTTATTCAGGGGCCCAAAAATAGCGATTACGGCCTTGTTCACGCAACAAAATTCTGGGCTAATAAACAAAATTTTTGTTTGTTGTTTTCATTACTGGTTAATAAATAAATATTACATTTTTTAACAATCACAATTATAGTTAATGAAACATTAAAGAGAAAAATTGTGTACTATAACTTTGCAAAAAAACCTATATTTCCGTAGCTCAGAACTTTGTTTACCTTTCAAAGAACCTTCCCCTGGTGACCAGGTCGGAGCTTAACTTTAGTCATTTGTGATTTATAACTTAATTGTTCGGTATTCATACCAGTGAGGCATTTAAAGTTTAAACCAGTTCAAATGAAAGCAAAATTTATGATTGATTTTTGTCTGCAGGTCTAAAAGTTAATCTTTTCCAACCCTAATCCCTATTTTCTATTTATTCTTGAAAAGGCATCCTAATTTAAGCTTTGGAAACAAATTCTTTTATTTTTTTTTTAGCTAAATTTTGAGAAAGATATTATTCCAGTTGAAAAAGTAAAAAATTTGCTATTTTTTTAATATTTTATTGTACATGATACAATTATAGATTATTAAAATCACTTTCAAATGTAAATTTGAAAACACTGAAAATTTACACTCGTTTAATTAATACACACTTAAATCAATTAATAATGTATAATAACAGAATTTTATTAAAAAAATATATGTAGCAATAATGAAGGATATTATAAAATTTCGTTTATAATTTTTTTGTAGGGTAGTTTTAATATTATGCATCATAGATTTGTAGAAGCTTTTTTTAAACAAAAACTAAACTTCTCTATCTAAACATTGAGAAATACATTTTTACATAATTATTTACATAATTCACATTCATAGAATTCAGTTTTGACACATTAGTTGCAAATAACTAATAATTAAATACAGTTCAATATGAACTATATTTGTATATTTATTACTTTGTTTTATTGTATTGTAATTTATCAAATTAATTGGATTAAATAATGATTAGTTATTAAAAACAACTAGAATTATGTAAAATCTGTTGTCTACTTAGCAAGAAATGGACCAAAAAAGGTACACAGTGATTTAAAATTTCATAAAAAGTACAAAATTGACAATTAACATTGATGTTTGATTTTTTAATCCAATTTCTCTATAATTTAATCATGGAATTATTCAGTTTTTTTTAAATATTAAATGATTTCTTTTTCAATTTCAAACATCAATAAAATGTTAGTTATCAACTATTAAGACAGAAATATTAAATTTAGTGTGCAGTATTTGTAAAATACGTAATAAATAAATATAAAATATAAATATTTATAAAATTTGTATTAAGTGTAAATTATCTAATAATCACTTGTTTGTTATAAAAACGATTATGCGGTTTATAATAATTTCTCATTTTTTCCACATTCAAAACATTTTCTTTTTCACTGCAGTGTATCGTTCCATATATTTATCATAACCATCCAGATCAGCAAATTGTTTCATTTCAAAAAGATTTCCATCCAAAGCTAGAATTGAAATTTTAGAATCTTTTAAAATTGTTGCAGGAATGGAAGTAATCTGGAGGCAATTCTCTTCAAGTCTTAATGTCTTCAGTCTTGGGCATTCAGCTAATTTACTTGAAATAATCGAAATGTGATTTTGATTAATATTAAGTTCGGTTACATGAAGTCCTGCAGCTGCATCCGGAATATGAGTCAATTTATTTTTAGATATGTCCAAAACATCCAGGTGTTTCAATCCACAAAGCATAAGAGGAAAATCATTTAAACTATTATCGGAAAGATTTACCTGCTTCAAGTGCGTTAATTTCGACAGAGAAAAGGGTAATGTTTTTATTTGATTAGAACTAAAGTTTAAACTTTCCAACTTCACCAAAGCTCCTATTTCTTCTGGAAGGTCCAATAATTTGTTGTGGCTTATATTCAAATGCTTAAGTAATGTAAAGTTTTTTATTTCCTGAGGAAGATGCAAAAATTTATTTTCCGAAAGGTCCAAAGTTCGTAGCAAAGGCGTTAGAGCTTGTAAATTTTGAGGAAATTCGTCCAATTTTCTTTTAGACAAAGTTAAGGTACCAGTTTTCTTCGCTGTCTCATAATGTTGCTTTAAACCAGAATTTCCCATGATTAATTCACTACTTTTTAGAAACGTTTTATCCTGATAGCTTGTCAAACTCTAACCTAAAAATCAAATTCTCGTTATAAAGTTCCAAGTCTTTTAAATTTAGATTAATCAAGGTTAATTAAATTTCAAAAATAGTTTAAACAAATGAAAAAAACAATCATCGCATTGTTTACTATACATTTTGACTTCCAGTTGTTTACCTTGAGTGTACCACGTGTACATTTTTGACATTCACTGTACCGCTCGCTACGCACTTTTCCCACTAATTTCCTTTGGTTTTCTTTACTATACCTCAATTATTCATACACCTGGTGCTTTTATAGAAAATTTGTATTTAGATGAACAAGAAATATTATGCAGAGATCATTTTTCTGAACATAAATTTGTAAAAAAGTGAAAAGAATGACAGATGATGAGTGTTGATCGAAACCGACAAACTTCAGACTGTTGTAAAATGCGCAGCAATTCGTAATCTGATGTAATGAGTTACGTTCACAGTTACGCACGTTACGTAGCTACATTTGAATTTTGAATTTAATTTGTTTAAAAATAAAATTAGTAAAGCTTATTCCAAGTGTCATTTAACAAATAAACATTTAAAATACAATAGAATACATGAATATGCAAAATTTGCTTTTAACAATATATTTTTGGGATTTGACACAAATCTAACCTTAAATATTGGGTCAAGTGTTTCAGGTTTCTGACACCAGGTGTCTAAGTGTTTTTATCACAAAAATGGTAGACAAACGTAGCGGTGCACCTCAAATTTACATTAGTAAAACGCGTGGTTTACAGGACGACCGGTCACGAAAATGGTGAGATAGTGTTATTCTTGACGAGAAGGAGAGACGGGACAACAATGGCGTCAACGCCCAAGTCCGAAAAATGCCCAGGTGAGTTAAAATCCAAATCTATGATTGCGAGGGTCGTAGGTATCAGGACGAGATTCCCAGGAACTCGAGGCTGTGTGCGTGTGTGTTGTCAACCGACAATTTACAATTCCCTTATCTCAATTTATCAAAGATGCGAGTCTTCTTATCTTGGGAATTAATGCCACGATTTTTATCTCAAGTGTCAGCGAAAATTGACAGTAATCAACACACACAGTGTTGATTGTTGCTTTCAAAAGACGCCGGACGTAAAACGTCAAAAGCATATGTGTGTGTGCTCGGGCGGGAGTGGAATATTGTTCTTTTCTTCCCTTCGCAAATTCCTTGCTGATTTTTGCTTTTATTGCCTGATTTTCACGTGTCATGAGACGCCTACTTTTTAATTCCTTACAATCTTTTCACAGGGTTTGATGTTTTTCAGCTTTTCTTAAATTTCTGGGTTTCAATCGATAATCTAGGAGTCTTGAGAAAAGGGTTGAGCGAAAAAAATAAGGCAACCAAAATCGTGTTTTAAGAGAGAGAATAATGATCTGTTTCTTGCAAATTGCAGTTTTTGACAGTTAATTCATATTTAAATATTTCTTTGAATTTCGAATGGATCTTCACTACTCCCTGTCTCTAGGGATTTGTTTATTTACAGTTTTATACTTGCTTTCAAATTGCTTTGCATTCTTGACATTGATTTCTTTTTCAGTTTTCTTTTGCAGTTTTCTTTTTAAATTTTCTTTTTAAATTTTCTTTTTAAATTTTCTTTTTCAGTTTTCTTTTTAAAATTTCTTTTTAAAATTTCTTCTTAAAATGAATATTTATTCATTCGTTTGTTTTTAGTATCGAGAATTTTTTTTAAAAGTCCTTGGGAGAAGTTTTGTAGTGCATTAAAGAAATGAAATTTCTGGGAAAATGCATTCACTAGGTAATTAAAAAATTGGAAAAGGAAGTTTGGGGTCAGATAAACCGCCCTTTGAGGGCTGAAGCTCGCGTATATTTCCCGCCCCAAAATCGTTCTTGTTTTCTCGCTTTCTAATTAGTTTCCTAGTCACTTTACAGTTGAATTTCATGAAGGCCTTAAAATTCTATTTCAAGAAAAAAGGAAATTAGTCTCGGTAATAAAACTCTATACAAATTTATGAATATATTATGAATATAAATTTATGTGCATAATACATAAAAATTAATACACAAAGAATTTGTTTACATAAAGTAATTAGAATTTCATTATAAAGTACTTCCAAAATTTAGAAAATAATATAAACAATATAAATAATTACTAGCAACACTTTTTCATTTTACGAATTGAAAGCAAAATAAAAGAAATTCAAGTCACGTTGAATTGGGACCTGGACCGGAATTTGGTCCTTTTTTGGTCAGAACATGAAGAGTCAAGGACGAATGCATCTTGAGCAATCTTAAACTCACAATTTTATACATTTCATAGTATATTTCTTTTATCTCATTCACGTGTTGCAAATTCAATTAAAATTCACAATTATAGTTAATAATTTCTTATAATAAAAAATAGAGTATTTTTTTATAAAGAATTTGTAGTATTTTTTTATAAAGTCTTTGAAATGTTTTTTTATAAATTCTTTGAAATGTTTTTTTATAAAGAATTTGAAGTGTTTTTTTATAAAGAATTTGAAGTATTTTTTTAATAAAAAATTTGAAGTTTAGAATTACTTTAAAACAATCTAAACAAAAATTAATAACTTTTTGTTTCAATTCTTTTACTTTTCGTATAATTCTTTTAAAAATATTACAAATGGTTCTGAATTTTTGAGACCAATTAATATAAAGTTTGATATAAATATGACGCAGCAAAGTAATCTAAAATGATGGGAATTAGAGAAAGTAGAAAGAATTAATAAAATTTACTGTTTAGAGTCTGGCACCCCGCATCATCTGACACAAGTAATTACGTTTAATTCGAGTTGATTTGTTAGTGACTGAAATCATATAGAGTTACTCTCGCTTTTTTCAAAAGCAAACGTCTAGCACTTTTCATATTTTGTTGACAAACTCCCAAACCATCAACTTTTGTTGATCCAACACGTTTAATTATGTTGTGATTTTAAACGTAGAATGCTTTTTTTTTAAAAAATTTTCCTTCATCGCTTTAGATTTATGCGAAAATTCACATTTGCTTCGTATTATGCTCGCACTGGTTTTTTTATGCCCACAAACAAACAAATTTCGTAAACGCGAAAATAAACTGGCTTTTTTTAAAACTAATTATCATTGCATCTGAAATTAAAAATTGTATTTTCATTAATTAGAAACTTGACTTCAATTTAGCTTTACAATTTTGGGATATTGCAAACCAAAAATTAGACAAATATACAATTAGTTTTCATATTTTTAATTATTTTGGAGATATTGCAAACCAAAAATTAGACAAATATACAATTAGTTTTCATATTTTTAATTATTTTGGATTCGTTAAATTAGTTTTCATTAATTTAATTAGTTTTTATTAATTTAATTAGTTATGCTTATTTTAAATAATTGAATAAAAAAAATAATTGATGAAATTATCAAATTGAATTTGATAATTAAGAATAAATGATAATTTTTTTTAAATTAAAAATAAATGATAACTTATTTTTTTTTTAAATTAAAAATAAAATATAATTTATTTTTTTAAATTAAAAATAAAAGATAATTTATTTTTTTAAATTAAAAATACAAAGATAATTTATATTTTTTTTTTTTACTAAAAATAAAAGATATTTCATTTTTAATAAATTATCACATTATATCATTATTTAAAAAAATGATTTATTTATATTTCTTAATCTCATTCTAAATGCTCTCAATCACCGATTTAATTTATTTTGACCTTATTGGAAGATATTTCGAATTAATAGAACACGGAGGGAAATAAATAAGCATATTTCGTGAG
>WNHD01005068.1:1503-12490 GCA_011057455.1 Ganaspis sp. Gsp50 | reverse complement strand
GAATGGAGGAGGAGTATGATGTGAGTTTTGACGTTTTATTGTGCAAATAAAGATAGGAATGTTCAAATGAAGGACATTTTTGTTCCTCTGTTTTTAAAAATTTAGATTTGGGTATTATTTTACATGATTGTTCATGTTTGGGTTGTTGTTTAAAAGGGATTGTCTATTTGCATTGCAAAAGTATGTATTGGGAAAATGAAAAAAGAAAAGTCATTATGAACGTTGGGAACTTGAGGTGCTTATTTTATTTTGCTCTTGTGAACTGAGATTTTGTTTTGGATTTTTAGTCTCAATGAGAAGTGTATGGTAAATCTTGAAATTGGGGATGTGTAAGATATAAAAGAAATTTGTTAGAATTTTGAATTGATAGAAGTTTGAATTGATAAAATTTTGAATTGATAGAAGTTTGAATTGATAGAATTTTGNNNNATTTATTTAATTATTTATTACATCAGGGTTGCTAGAACTGTGGAAAACATGAAAATCCAGGAATTCTCATGGAATTTCATTATTCCTCGTGGAATCATGGAAATCTCATGGAATTTTCATTTATATCATGGAAATTCACTTTTTGTATTTAATTTCTTTACTTTATGGTGATTGTTAAGTTTAACGAGAATTTTATACTTTGTTTTACAGAATAAAACTTCAAAATATTAAAAAATTATTAAAATTTCTTTAAAATATTTCAAAATACATAAAATGTCTATAAAATGTTTAAAAATACTTCAAATTTTTTAAAAATAATGTATCAAAATACTTCAAAACACTTAAAAATACCTTAAATCCTTAAACATTCTTTGCAATACTTTAAAATGATTTATTATACTTTAAAATACTAAAAAAGACAAAAATATTTAAAGATACTTCAATCTACTAGTTCAAAATTTTATAAAATATTATTATTTTGCGTATTGAATAAAGTATACAGATACATTTTAAAATATTATTATTTTATGTTTTAAATAAAGTATATAGATACATTTTAAGATGTTAGTTATTTTAAATATGTATCTTAAAAGTATTATAATACTTTAGACTGCTTCAAAATGCGTCAGAATATTTAAGGCTTCAAAATAGGTACCTAAAATGATTTTTAAATTCAAAATAATTATATTGAGTAATTTAAATTATATAGGAATTTTTTTTAAAAAACTTTCATTATTTCAAAAGTAATTTAAATTCTTAAAAAATATTGAAAAATTCTTTTTTTATTAAAAATTATATTAATAAATAGCATGGAAATTTTTCTATTTGATTCACTAATTTAACTTTTCTATAATTTTTTACACTAAAGGCCTTAAAAAGTGAACTTGAATTTATTACATTTTTTATAGAAAGAAATATTAAAATCATTCGAAAAACAATTGAAGGAAGAAGCGATCAACTTTAAGTATGTTGTATATTAATAATTAATAATAGTATATTAATAATTAATAACAGTATATTAATAATTAATAACAGTATCTTAATAATTATAATTTAAGTAATTAAGTATAATAATATGTAAGTAATAATTATAATTTCAGTCCGGAGCGAGTATTAATTATTGTGAGTTCTTCCAACAAAATTAATGAATAATTCTCGATTTTTCAGAAAATTGTCGCTGTCTTGGAAGATAGAAAATCATTTTCTGTTGGTGGAGCGGATGAAAACAAGGGCAAAAATCGGGACGATTCGGTGATACCCTACGATAGAAATCGAGTTATTTTGACTCCAGTTCCGGGAAGAGAACATTCTACATACATAAACGCATCTTTTATTGAAAGCTACGATAATTCCGAGTCATTCATCATCACGCAAGATCCAATGGAATCGACGATCGCAGATTTCTGGAGAATGATCTCCGAGCAATGCATCTCCACAATCGTCATGCTTTCAGATGTAAAATATTTTACTTTCTCTGCTTATTTGTTTCAATATTTTCATGTATTTCTTTTTAAAAACTTTTGACGTATTAATTAAGTAACCGATTACAATACAAGTAAAATTCTCTAAAATTTCTAAGTAAAATTAAGTAAAATCCAATTGTATCAAATTTGAATCGTTTACAATTTTATGCGTTTATTTTCGAATAGTTTAAAATTTTGCGCCTTTATTTTCGACTCGTGTAAAATTTAATTCGTTTGTGATTTTTCAGTTGAACGAGGGGTACCGGAAATGTCCTCGCTATTGGCCGGACGACGAGACGATGCACGATCACATAAGAGTGCGTTATATTCAAAGCGAGAGTTGTCCGTATTATACGAGACGAGAGCTTTGCGTTTCCAACACAAAAGTGGATGAAAATATTGTCGTGACACAGTATCAGTATCACGGGTGGCCTACAGTCGAAGGTGAAGTTCCCGAAGTCACTAGAGGCCTCATTGAACTCGTCGATCAGACACATTCAAACGGCGTGGAAAATCCCGGGCCACTAGTCGTCCACTGCAGCTGCGGATCCGACAGGAGTTCCATGTTTGTAGCCCTTAGCATATTAATCCAACAACTGCGAACCGAAAAACGAATAGACATTTTCACCACTACCAAAAAACTACGATCGCAGAGGCACGGAATGATAAGCTCTTTTGTAAGTTTACTTTTTATTTGACAATTTGAAGAAAGAAAAAGAAAAGAAAAAGAAAAAGAGTGAAGTAAAAGCAGTTATTTTTATTTATACATTCAAGCAACTTTTCATGTTTTTTGCTTTTATCTGATGCTCGATTTTTTTTAGAGGGATAAAGTGGAAAATAAATATTACTTGCATCGAGGCGAGTCGATTGAACTATATAAAGTATATATTTTATTTACAGAAAAAAATTTTGAACTATTTAAAAGTACTACAAATGTCTTTAAAATGATTCAAAATACTTAACACTACTTTAAAATACTTCAGACTACTTCTAAATACTTGGAAATATTTTTAAATCCTTTAAAATATTTTGAAATACTACGAAATATTTTAAAATATTTCGAAATATATTAAAATCCTTTAGAATATTTTTAAATCCTTCAAAATATATGAAATAATTAAAGTTTACTTTAAAATTTATCCAAATACTTCCCAATACTACAAAATAATATTTAAAAGCACTTTAATAAATTTCGAAATATTTAAAGATACTTAAAATGTCTTTAAAATGTTTCATAATACTTAAAACTACTCTAAAATACTTCAGACTACTTCGAAATACTTCAAAATATTTAAAAATCATTTAAAATACTTCAAATTACTTCAAATTACTTCAAAATATTTAAAAATACTTAACATTACTTTAAACAATCTCCAAATATTTCCCAATATACTTTAAAATATTTTAAAATACTTCAAAATACTTTATATTACTTGAAGAAACTTTAAAATATTTCCTAATACTTTCCAATACTGCAAAATATTTAAAAATTCTTAAAACATTAAAAAGTACTTCAAAATATTTAAACATCCATTAAAATATATAAAAGTACTTAAAATTACTTTAAAATACTTCAAAATATTTAAAGATCCTTAATATTACTTTAAATAATTTCCAAATATTTCCCAATACTTTAAAATATTTCCTAATACTTTCCAATACTGTAAAATATTTTAAAATTCTTCAAAATATTAAAAAGTACTTGAAAATATTTAAATATATTTAAGTAATTCAAAATCCTTTATATTACTTGGAAATACTTGAAAATACTTGAAAATATTTAATTAATTATATTTTTAAAATATTGAAGAATATTGTCGAAACGTTAAAAAGATGACTTTGTTTTATTTGATTCGGAGAGATTGTTTTCCTTCAATATTTTAATTATTAACTACCGAGTGATATCTGTTACAATATAATAATTATATTTTTATTACTTGAGAATACTTTAAAATATTTGCAATTACTTTCCAATATTACAAAATATTCAAAAATTCTTATAAATATTTTTTAAAAGTCTTTAGAATTCTTCAAAATATTTAAATATACTAAAAATGACTTTAAAATACTTGAGAATACTTCAAAATGCTTGAAAATACTTGAAAATACTTCAAAATACTTTAAAATCCTTTATATAACTTGAAAATATTTAAAAATATTTTCTAATACTTTCCAATGCTTCAAAATATTTTAAAATACCCCGAAATATTTAAAAATTCTTATAAAAATCATTTATATTACTTGGGAAGACTTTAAAATATTCCATAACACTTTCCAGTACTACAAAATATTTAAAAATTCTTAAAAATATTTTTATAAATCTTTAGAATTCTTCAAAATACTTAAGTATACTTAAAATTACTTTAAAATACTTGAGAATTCTTTAAAATACTTCAAGATCCTTTAAATTACTTGAAAATACTTTAAAATATTTCCCAATACTTTCCAATACTGCAAAGTTTTTTTAAATACACCAAAAAAAATTCTTCAAAATCATTTAGATTACTTGAAAATACTTTAAAATATTTCCTAATACTTCCCATTACTTCAAAATATTTAAAATACTTCAAAATAGTTTAAAGTATGTATTTAAAAGTATTAGTGTTTAGGTATTAAATAACGTATAAAAATATTTAAAAATATTTTGAATATATTTTAAAAAAAGAATTGAATTTTATTTTCTATTAGGAAGCAAAATGGCCATGAATTGAAGATAATTTTCCACTAGATCAAATTTGTGTTCTGCTTATTTTCTATTTGTTTTCAACTGATAGAAATTATTTTCTATTTGTCTTTTAATTTGTCTTTATTTTTGTTTTTAATTTGTCTTCCACAATTTCTATTTTTTCGTTTGTTTTTTATTGTTTTCTATTTATTTCTGTTTGTTCTCCATTTTTTTCAATTTGTTTTCTGTTTATTTTCGATCTGAATTCTATTCGTTTTCCATTTTTTTTTTAGTTTTATTTCCATTCGATTTCATTTTCTCTCCAATTTGTTTTCTGTTTCTTTTGTTTTTTTATTTGCTTTCCTGTTTTTGAATCCGTCTTCTGTTTATTTTGTGTTTTTATTTCAATTTGTCTTCCATTTGTTCTCAATATATCGTCCATTTGTTTTTAATTTGTCTTCCATTTTTTGTTTCCTCTTGTTTTCTATTTGTCTTTAATTTGTCCTTAATTTGTCTTTAATTTGTCTTTAATTTGTTTTTTATTTCTTTGTAATTTGTCATCTACTTGTTTTCTATTTTTTTCAACTAGCTTCTTGTTTATTTTGTATGTTTTTTTTAATTTCTCTTCAATTTGCTTTCTATTTGATTTTAATTTGTATTTAATTTGGTTTTCATTTCTTTCTAATGGCCTTCAATTTATTTTTACATCATATTCAATTTATTTTTACAACATTCAATTTATTTTTAAATCGTCTTCAATTTATTTTTAAATCATCTTCAATTTATTTTTAAACCGTCTTCAATTTGTTTTTACTTTCTCAGTTTGTTTCCAATTTTCGACTAAAATTCTCTCTCGTAAGAATTTCACTTTAATGATAATTTTTTCTTGAAATTTCAGCCCCAGTACGAGTTGCTACATCGTGCGATCGTCAATTACTCGGATCTGCACAATCTTGCCGACGACGAACCAGCCTCTTAATGAAGGGAGGTGAAAGGTTAGGCCCGATGGACTCTGCAATTTATTTTTGCTTGCGCTCTAAGTCATTCTTTGGCGACAAAAATAGACGCCCTCGTCTCTTATTCGATTAATCAGGCATTCCTTGATATTTGCCAAGGAATCGGGTTTTAAAGAAAAATTATTTTCTTTACCTTTTTCATGCAATCGAGAACTACCCATCAAGTCACAATTTCAAAGAAAGGACTCTCTTCTTTTCAAAATGGGACAATTGTCACTAAGCCGCTTGTATTATATAAAATAACTCAATTTAGTTCGATATTTGTCTCGACGAATGTGTGAATTGGCCCCAACGCTCGCTAATTTCTCATTAAAAGCAGCTCTGTATAGTTAGAAACTGACCTTTTTTACGAAATTAGCGAGTCACGCTTCCGGGATTTGAAACTGGAATTTCTTGCTTTTTGCTTTTAATGTTCATTGCATTTTTTCGAATTTCGTTAATTGTGGTATATTCATTTTAATCAGGATTTCTTTTTTCTGTTTCAAAGATAAATTGACAATAATTCATTGAATTGGAATATTTAATTTAATTGATAATAATATGCAGTAATAATTTCATTGAATGTGTTATAATCAGTTGATGAAAATTGAAATTAATTTTATTTAGTACAAATTGAAATTGAAAATTAATGTCGTTCAAATGCAAATTGGATTTATTTCTCATTGAATTTATTTTTGTAAAGAAATAACGAGTTTAACCAATTTCAATTGAAAAACTCAAATAGGTATTTTTTTTCTTTTTCTTAAAATTTAATTCTCGATTTTTTAAACCGAAATTTCCAATTCGAATCCCAATTTTTTTTTCGTGAGCAACGCAAGTTTTGTACGTGGAAACCTTTCAAGAGGCAATTTAAAGAATCGTTTTCAAGAGGAAATTTCAAGAAGAATATCGAAGAATTCCGAAGGATTTTGAAGAAATTTGAAAAAGAATTTTGAAGAATTGTGAAAAAGAATTTCAAAAAAGAATTTTGAAAAATTCCGAAGAATTTCGAAGAGGATTTTTGAAGAATTTCGAAGAATTTTGAAAAAAGGTTTTGAAGATTTTTGAAGAAGATTTTTGAAGAAATATTCTCCAGACGAAAATTGCAAGAATTCTTCTAGAAATGGAAATTCTTTTTCAAGAACAAAACTCTTGGAAATTGGTGTTGGTCTTGGAAATTGGTGTTGGTCTTGGAAATTGTTCATTAATGGAAAAACTGGATCGAATCTCAAGTTCAAAGTTACCGAAATCTCAAGTTACGAATTCTGAAAATCGTCGTTTTTACAGTAACTAAGAAGAAAGCACAAGAAGTCGAGAATCAACGATCATCATTATTCACACATTGAGAGAAGATGAAACTGATCAGTTTACACTTATTTTTTCTATCGATTTACCGTCATATATTGTAATTTGTGACTTTTTCTATTTTCTTCGTTTTTTTTTCTCTTTTTTAATCGAGTAGTTTCTTTTCGTCAAAATATTGTATAAGAAAAGGTTGGACTTTAATCAGTAATTGACACGGGATTCAACTACTTTATATTTTTTACTGATGAAAGACTGATGTTCGTATTATTCGCACAATTATTGATAAAAGTGCGAGCGCTTTTATTGTGATAAGTTCTGTTCACAGGGAACTTTTTCTTGCTCTCTATTAATCAATTATTTTGATTTTAGTCAAGTGTAGAATTTTCTTCCAATCTGAAATCGATTGTTTGGTTAAATTCCTTTTTGTGGCTCAGTACATTTTTTTTGTATTTGACAGACTCTTTTTCGGTTTGGATAAGTTCATTTTTTAGTTTTGTATATTTTTATTTTTTGTTTTGTGAATTTTTTATTTTATTCATTGCAAATTTAGTAAATTAGAATTTGGTAAATTGTAAATTTAGTTAATTGCAAATTTGATTAATTGCAAATTTAGTTATTTTCCGATTTAGTAAATTTAGTTATTTTCCGATTTAGTAAATTTCCAATTTCAAGTTTAGTAAATTTTATTTTTAGATTTTTAAATTTAGTTCTGAGTTGAGTGAATTTTTGTTTCGACACTGTAATACCTATAAAATTGGATTTTGATGGTCTCTTGAAATTTGCAAAACTTGAGGTTTGTCGAAGAAAAAAGGCGATTTCAATGCTGGAGAAATTCAAACTTAAAAGCGAATATTTAGAAAATATTGAAATTGACTGAAATAATAATTTCAAAATTAATGAATAAATAATTAATTAGTATTTGAATAAACACAATTTTTAATTGTAACTTTCAAGGGTTGTCTGAACTGTTAAATATTTAGATTCTACAATTTTAAAATTCATCTAGATTTCTAGATCTAAAATACAGAATTTAAATAATCTTGAATTAAAATTAAAAAAAACTTAAATTAAGATTTAAAAAATCTTGAATTAAAATTTAAAGAAACTTAAATTAAGATTTAAAAAATCTTGAATTAAAATTTAACAAGCCTTGAATTAAAATTTAAATAATACTAAACTTGAAGAATCTAACTTAAATTAAAATTAATTAATTAATTTAATTTCGTTTTAATTTTAAATTAAAACGAAAGTAAATTAAAACTTGAAAAAAATTAAAAGGAGTACTAAATTTTAGTAATGTCGAACTGCTAGTTTATTGTAGACTTAAATACAAAACGTCGTTGAAAATAGCAACAAAAAGAAAAGCACACGCAGAATAAAGAATGTACAGAAAAGATTGTGAAAAAGCCTGTAGAATATTTTGTACCGATTTCGAGAAAGTGGAAGAAATTTTCTAAATATTCGATTAAAAAATGCGACTTTTTTAAATATTTTTAAACAGTTTTGTACGAGCAGATAGTGGGTGAAAAAAGGAGGATATTTTTTGAAATAGAGAGTAAAAGACGACCAAAATAACGTATCTAAAGTGTAGTTACTGTAAAGACGGCGCCTATTTTTTTCGGGAGATTAGTTGTTAGTAAACCCGGCGTGTGATAATGTAAATGATCACTATTTTCGAAAGCAATTAATTGTAAAACTAGTCAGATGTCTGTGGCTTTCAAAAATCGAAAAGCCAGTGCTATACATATTATACATATACTAACGTATATTATATACAATTTACTATTGGTGATAAATTTTTTTTAGTTTTTTTTCATTATTATTACAGCGAAAAAATTTCGCTAAATTATACCGAGGCGGCCTAGAATTGAAACTGGGTGAAAAGATTTTGAAATCTTTGTTTTATTCCAACTTGGAACAAATTTTTCGCTTAAATTATATTTAAGGAGTAATTTTAATTTATTAATTTCAAAACGAGGATATTATGCGGTTTTTAATTGGTAAAATTCTTCTGTTTGGAATTTATTAAAATTGTCATGAAATTTTAGAAATTTTGATTAGAGCTTTGCTTTTGTGAAATTCTAGAGTTTTCGATAAAGAAAATTTTGGGGATTGAAGTAAATTAAATTCTTGTGTTCTAAGTAAATAAAAATCTAGAGTTTGAAACAAATATGAATCTAGAGCTTTATACTAATTCAAAATTTGATTTGTTTTACTAATTTGAAAACTTAAATTTTCTTTATGACTTGATATCCAAACTTTTTAATTTTCTGTAGAACTTTTTAATTGTTTTGTCATTTTTTAAAGATTCGCTTTTTCTGTATTTACAATTTTTTTGTAATTTTTAAATTTTTTAAAATTTTTATATTTGGAATTTTAATGCTTTGTGATAAAACAAGTTTTGAATTGCAGAAATTTAAAAATTGCTCAAGATGACAAATATTTTGATTACTTATTAAATAAATAAATTACTTTTTATTCTTTGCGTTAAAACCGTTCATTAATTTTAAACTAAAAGACTAAGTTAAAATTATTTAAAATTAAAATTCTTAAATTATCGAAAATTTAGTTTTTCTCTAAATTTGATAATATTTAGTGATGATTAGATAGTCAAATTAATGAAACTAATCATAATTGATCTAATTTAAAAATAACTATTGAATTTTAATAATTTGACAAAGTTTGCAATTCAATGGATCTTTTTTTTTAGTAAAGAAAAAATTAGAAAATGTGTATAAACGGATAAATTTTACTTAATTGACAAATTATTTTTTTTGTATTTTATTTTATTATTTTGTTTTTCATTGTAGTTTTTTAAGAAAATTCACTTAAAGTGTGATTTTTTTTGGGAGAGAGAGAGAAAGCGAGAGAGAGAAAAAAAGCACAAGGGCAAAATTTATTTTTAAAAGTTTTTCACTCAAGTATCGAGAAAAATGTCAACCTAATATTGTCTAACAATACTCAATTATTTGTGAAAAACAAATATTTTTCTTAGAACATAAGTAACCCCGTTTGTTCGACAGTAAAGAACAAAAATTTATTGATGTAGAAATAAAAAAGGGGAAAATTGTTCAGTTTTCAATTGTACAAGTTTTAAACTTTTAACTTGACAATTTTCTTTTTTTTTCAATTATTAATTTTTCCCCGACTTTTAATAATCACGAAAAACTAAAGAAATGTCAAAAAACAAAATTGTCAAAAAGTTCGAGAAAAAAATTAATAATTGTACCCACGAGAAAGTAACAATTCCGAAAATTGATGTCGGAAAATTTTTTATAAAAACACACAAAGGGAAAAAAAATTTTTTCAAAAAAGAGATTATCTACTTTTTTGAAAAAAAAGATTATCTACATTTTTTGAAAAAATGATTATCTACACTTTTTGAAAAAAAGATTATCTACCTTTTTTGAAAAAAAGGCTTTGTAAGTTTAAAAGAAAAAAAGATTTTATAATTTTTTTAAAAAAATAGATTTTGTAAATTTTTTTAAAAAACAAATCTTGTTTATTGAGCGTTTAAAATAGATTTTGTACCGAAATTTCTGTCAATGAAAGAAATTGTTGAATGTGCCATCGGAAGATTCGATCCGGAGAAAAATAATGTCTTATCCCGTTATAAGAATTTAATTTTAATTTAATCAAGTTGAATAGAATTGATTTTTGGACACGAGATAATTATTTTTCTCAGCAGGTTTTTGCGTACGCTTCGCGTGTGTATACTTGTATGATAAATGGCTGAGAATATTTACCTAGGAGTAAGATTTTTTATGATAATCGATTTAAAAGATAAACATAATGCGAACCAACAACTTTTTCTATCACGTGCGTGTTTTGTAACTGAAGGTGCAGTAAATTTAAGCGACGAAAACTTTATCATAAACCTAATAAAAATCGATTAACGGATAGTTCATTAATTAGAAACGGTTGATTTAACGAAAAAGAAAAAGAAACAGTTTGAAAATAGTTAATTCTACCAAAATGTAGTTAATTCTACCAAAATGTAGTTAATTTTACCAAGATGTAGTTTATTTAACATTCGAGTTGTTAATTTAACTAAAAAGTGGTTTAGTTGACTACCAAATGGTTAATTTAATTACTAAGTAGTTAATTTAACTACCAAGCGGTTAATTTAA
>WNHD01005067.1:0-10563 GCA_011057455.1 Ganaspis sp. Gsp50 | reverse complement strand
CGTTTTTATACTTTTTAGATGAAAATGAGTTGATTTACACTATTTTTGGAAAATCGAAAATCGGCACGATTACAAGGCTTCCCTATGAGGAAGCAAAATGAAATAATTTGCATGTATTAGAAAATAAAGCAAATAAAAATAAATTTTAAATCAACGAATGAATGAATTAAAATAATTAAATTAAATTAAAATGAATAAATCTAAAAAGCATTCGAGATAGAAAAAATACATAGAAAACGAATGGAAATAAAATAATACAATTTTTCGTAATAAAAACAAATAACATTTTCGCGAGAATGAAAGTTATAAAAATTCGTAAAATGAAGAAAATTGAAATTTTATTAAAACAATCAAATTTTATTGAAACAATCAAATTTTATTAAAACAATCAAACTTTATTAAAACAATCAAACTTTATTAATACAATGAAACTTTATGGAAAGAAGTTTACTGCAAACTACTTTTTTACATCAGTATCTCTCGGAGTAAATAAACAAAGAAGGAGGCAAATGAAGATCGTTTCACAAGCGCAAAACTGGTTCTGCAGATTAAAAACAAGAATATAGGTAGAGTAAAAAAAGAAAGCAAGAACCGTTTTGTTTTAACCTTTGAACCGAACCGAGCTGTATTTTTCATCCCTCCGCCAAAGCTGCCGTGTAAATCAACGACCTTTCGCTTCTTTTATGCTAATTACGCACAAATCGATGTTGACGATGGGCCTTTCTCATATGAAGCCTTTCGGAAGATATAATTCACATGATGTTGCAAATGACATTTAAATCACTCCGTTCACTTTTGTTAACATAATGTTTTCTAATACATGCAAATATAAATACAGTACATGTAAATTAACTCAAGATTATTAAATCATGCTTATTAATTAATACCCTCGTGGATTCATTATTAAATTTCGAAATCTAGAATTATTTCAAATCTAAAACACATTTTCCTCCACGAGGATGCAATTATTTCGAATCTAAAATTATTTTGAATCTAAAATTATTTCGAATCTAGAATAATAAAACAAATCAAAATATAAACACTTTGGGGGACAAATTTAATTCCCTCCAAACATGAATGTTCAAACACTTCCTCTTTCCTATAAATATTTTGTTTTGACAAGTACCCACATCTTGTAGGTATTTTACTCGAATAAAATTTATGTTATTATTTCAGTCTAATCTTGGTGGAAGATCCATAGGAGCTGGAAAAGATTTCCTTCCCCTTGGGGGATATTTTCTCTTCATTTTTTGCAGAATTCTTGCTCGATTTGTTATTTAACAAGTCACACGTGGTAATAAAAACAAAAAATAATAATAATCACTTCCTCTTTACTGGAAAATTAATCTAGATGATAAAGATAAAAAGTCTAAAGTAAATATGGGCACTTGGGCTAGCTGTGATTAATTGATACGGATTGTTTCTTTAGGTGCAGTAGGGAAACCAGTAAGCAATCACATGTTCAGTCTAGCGTTGTGTGAAAATATTAATGATGTCACTAGCTCAAAATCTTTTACAGTTGCTAAAAAATGACACTTTATTGCATCGTGATTAACGATCGTAATAACAATTACGTAAATCTCTTCGGCAGATGTTGACAATATTACTTCCACATTTTTTTCCAGTTTCTTTTTTTCCCATCAATTCAATCACATCTTCAAGGCTTCTAATGATGTTTTATCAATAATCATTTTTTGCCATTGAACTCTAGCACTTCCAGTGATCCGTCATTTTCAACTGGTGATTTAAACTCTTAATGCTTCATTTTTCGAATGAATTCAAACACTAATGTAGTGGAAATGCGCTTGAAATCAGGTAAAAAAGTAGTCGGACACTGAATCTAAGTTCGACCACCATTTTTGATGCATTGTAACTCATTAGTTATTGCAAAACCTAAGATTGCGAACCCAAAATTGCAAAACCCAAGATTGCAAAATCTAAGATCCAAAATTGTCACTCTTCTACACAGTCATTAAAAAATGATTTTGAAAAAAGCAGGCTTTTAATTCCATTATGTTGAATTACGACACTACGGCAAAATAACTGCTAAACAGATGCAGTGGTACTAAATAGTTCCTTTCAATCTGGGGGTACTAAATTAACGTCAACGTACACCTGGAGATTCTTTATAGAGAAAAAATTGGTTTTTAAATTGGCACCGAAGCTACCAGTGGTTGACCATTGGAACCCGTGAACAGGCAATTGTTATGTAACATGATTGAAGTGAGTTGTACGACAAATGTCGAACGAAGGCTCGAACTAAGTGAACCGTGTGGACTCTTTTTTCTACTCCTGAAGATTTTTTCTATAGGATTTTGTGTCATTGTGCCAGAGACACCTTGGACCCCATACAGGGTCATTGTGCAATTTGAAAAATCATCAAAGAAGAACGGATCATGCCACTAGGGAAATTGGGCGCGTGGGTGGCGTAGTCAGGCTTGTAAAAACCTGTTTAAAACGTACTTTTTTCACGCTTCATCAAACCTTCACCTTTCTGGATCAATCAAAAAATGCGTATTTAGGATTAAATTACACAAAACTCAGCGCAATGGATTTCACAAACTCGTATTCAGCGCAAATCTTATAGTGCGCAGGTCAGACTTGCGCACTTGTTGATTTACAAATGCGCAGGAGCATAACACGCAAATCACGCATGCGCGGAAATAAAATCTTGTTTTATACAGAAACAGCGAGCGAAAATATTCACTAATACTAATACGTTTAAATACTAATAAGTATTTAAACTAATAGTTCGATTAATATGCACTATTAGAATTCAATTTACAAAAAGAAATATTCGGTTCGATACATTGTAATGCTTTTTGTTAAGTAAAAAATGTTTTCAATATCATTTATTCTTTAAAGAAGAAGAATTTGCAATGCATGCTTCTTCCCACAAAAGCAAAATAAAAAATTTACCAAAAATTAATGATTATTTTTATCTTTCTTTGAAAGTTTGAAACCCTTCTTACAAATGGCGTGGAGTTTTAGGATGAATGTGGTGTTAGATTTCTGGTATCTGAAACTTGAAAGTTCAGCTGTTTCTCTTGGATGAAGGCGCCCACGTTTGGTTCAAATCTTTTCTCTCTTCTTTGAACACATCCCCAACAAACCGAGCGACAAGGCGCCACTGAAAAATTGGACCAGTTTTATCGTCCGGTGTTGCCTGCGGCACAAAAAAGCCATTTAAGTGGCATATGTCGTTAAATGGAGCGTATATCGTGGTCTCAAAATTCACCAATTGGGAAAACGAACAGGAAATTAATTACTGTTAGTCAAAAGAAAAATTACACATCAGCTGAAAGCCTATTTCTGTTACTTCAACAGGAATGGTTTTGTATTTTTTATTCAAAGCGGCAGATTTTTTTTAGTCTTTTTTTATCTGGAATTTTCTTTTTATTTTATTGGCGAAGAAAACAAAGAAAATGAAGAAAAAGTGCGAAATTCAGTAGCAATTTGTAATATTTTTTCTTTGATTTGAGCCCTGGAAAATTCAAGTGTTTGAGTTAGGAAAAAACTGTGAATCGGACGTTCAAAACTTATTTCACGTTTTCGTTCATAATTTAAAAACTAATCCACATTTTTTAACTCTCTTGGACTCAAATTAAAGAAGAAATTCCGCAGAATATGACCAGGTGGTTTAATCATTTTTCTTGCATTTTTGTAGCTTGAATTTAGCATGGAAGAATACTCGAATGCGAAAGGCAACATTTTCAACAAAAACTAGAAATAATGCAATTTCTAACAGCAGTAGGTTTTTAATAGGAATTAATTTTCCATGCAATTTGTGGCGGTGTACAAACACGTTTGTAATTTCAAGAGTCTAAAGAGCCGAAAATATGTTTGAGTCCTACTGATCTATTGGAATCATCAAAAGGCAGGTGTCTCGCGACAAAAAACGAAGGATGGAGAGTGTTTAACATACAAATATGAAAAGAGCCACATTTCTAATTTTGAGTTTGGCCCACGTCCAATGTGAATCCTAGTAGGGGCCACACAATGCCACTCTATTTTCTTGACATGTATACAATCATGTCAAAGTAAGCCTGTTACGAGATGCTTCACTGGTCAGAAGAACCCCGCTGAGATATCAAGGTAGATATTTTACGTAGGTGTAACCCATTCCAAATAAAAAGATCGGATAAAAAATAAATAAAAACCCAATTTGTAAAATCTAGAAATACTTGATGTATACGGAAATATTGTGAATTACACAAAATGATTAAAAATGATTTTTGTAATTTATTTCAATTTATTTCAATTTATTTCAATTTATTTCAATTTATTTCAATTTATTTCAATTTATTGAATTCTCACAACAAGTAGAAATCAAGAAAATTCTATTTTTATTTTCCTATTTTTTATTTCAATTATAGATTAGAATAGAAAGTTAGTGTTTTGTATTTTAACCACATGATAATAAAATATTCTAAACGATTTGACGTTTTTCAAAGCTGTCAGAGAAACTGATTTCTTTGTCTACTTTCCATTTATCAGCTATTTGGCAAATGTTTGGCAAAGCTTTGGCAAAGCTTTATTGAATGGCGATTTTAAGCGAAAATCCCCAGCAGTCAAAAACTGCGAGTTTTCAAAGTCCCCTGAGAAAATGTCGGCTCTTTAGACCATTTTCCGGATAATTCTTACATTGTCGTTTGTGAAATACAGAAGGAACGAGTTTTCGTAAACATTTACGACAAATGGCTTTTGGCCAAAGATCGAAGCTGATCCGGCAGTGAATAATCCTTTCTTGGTAAATTAGACTTTAAAGAAGGCTTCTGCGCGACCTCTGAAATGTATTAAATCCCGTATTGCCTTCATTGTGAAATTTGCTTGTAAACAAGATTTAGGGATTTGTCCGGTGCAAGAAAAATGTGATAAGCCTTTCAGTCTCCCACCTTTTTATTCGGCACCCTTTCAAAGTGCCAGCCTCTTTTGCCTCTTCTGTGACCATACACCTCTCACTGTCCGTGTTTATGAAACGTAAAACCGTGAAAAAGCTCGCAAAGAGGATTTTAAACTCGACCTCGAAAATCGGGCTTGTTTGAGCCTTTACGTATAAAGTATGTATATATTAAATGCATGTATATACCACAGCGTGTGTATGTACCATGTGAAGTATATACGTATGCAAAAAAAGTGTATATACACTTTCGCATACAGCCTTTCATGTACACCCCTTTAGGTCGTATAATGTCTCAGACTATAATCCGTTTAATCCACTTTTTCATCCAATATCAAAAACATTATGGTCAATTCTGGAAATTTAATATCTTTAATATTACTCGGCCCAAGATCAGCGAGGAGACGAAGTCGGTGTCAAATTCCGCGATTCGTATTATTTTCCATTCCGCCCGGATTCGAAAGGATTAAAACGCGAATGCCGATATATTTTAATCCTCCGACAGATTTGCGAAATCGGATAGGTCCGATAGATCGAGGCTTTATCGATCTTATATTACAGATATTCTAACGGAACTGGGTCGCATATTTAGGTACCGTGCACGTGTCTACTTTCTACTCTTCATTTTTTCCCGTTTTTTCGATTTTTACTCCTCTTTTATTCAGCTACACGAAAACGGTTTCATTATCCAACTACCACAGTATATATCCATTTTATCTCTAATTTACTGAAACGAAAACCATTATCGACTTTACAGGTATTTCCTGTCCCAATTTACATACGCGTTTAATCAGTGTTAAAAAAACAGTGCGAGTAAACAGATCAAAACTGTTTTTAAAAAATAGATGCAAGAAAAATAAATGCTTTTACAGACGCAATATTGGTTTTTTCATTGAAACTCATATTATTACTTATAAAAAATTTATATTTACTCTTCTTTATAAAATTTGATAAAGAGTAATTATAAACTTTTCCGAATTATTGATTATAATTAACTTATTGATGTAATAATTAAGAAAAGTTGTAAAAATGCGTGCAAAAAGTATATTTAAACAAAATGATGTAAAATAAAATGTTTGAAATCTGTATAAGGCTTGAGTTAATTAATAAAGTTCCGACAATAAACAATTATCAAATTATTAATGAATTTTCCTTTGGGACAAATTAAGTACCAGAAATTAGCATTATAGTGACAGTTATTAATTACTGATTTAATTTATAGACGAAATTTTAAAACAAAATGTTATTTCTGCATCACTAATCGCCAGAAGGCAAGCAATGATCAACTTTTAAAATCATTTATCACTGAATACGTGACTGAATTTCAATTAAATTTAAGCACACACCACATATTAAAAAAGTGATATGACGACCAACTTTATCAGACTCGGAATATCCATCTCATTGATCAGTATTCTCAAAAATAATCTTCGTCATCTAATTACTTTTCAATTCATAACCAGTCGTACAGAATCAAAGCGATTTAGAATAAGAGGTTAATAATTCAAGATTACAATCAATCGAATTTGTTGTCTCAATGGTCATGCGGATTCCAATTACTTTTTTAATTTCAGAGAGGTAAAATTAATTTAATCACATACGCATAAAATCATGTATAAATCATGCAAGTTGAAATTAGTTGAATTAGTTGAAATTACACACAATGCCTTCTATTAAATTTTACAGTTTATGATCTGGATATACAAGTGTACCAATTGCACTTATTTATTAAATAATTGTGTGATAAGATATGTAACTCGCAATTTACAGTTGACTAGAATTATTAAAAGATCAATTTTATCATCCGCAAAGAAATGTCAAGCATTTAACAACGTCATTGAATAATCAGTATCTCCAATAGAGTATTTCTCAAAAGCAATCAGAAAACTTTTCAGTGAAAAATTGGCATCTTTAAACTTGGATAAAAGCATACAAGTGACTGGATGTGTAAAATATGGAGAGAGTAAAAATGAGGTTTAAAAAATGAATCCTCTGTCATCCAGTGTGGAGCAATTTTTTCTCTTTCAACAAGAGCATTAATCCGTGTCACACTGCTCTATAGTGCAGCCATACTTGATCTGATTTATACTTTCTTGGTCATCCGGTAAATCATACATGCGCCTCTATCGATTCAACTGGGCTGCATTTATCACGTTTCGATACAATCGGAAACACGATCGCTGACAAGGACTCGCCATTAAAACCAGTCTGTACATAATCCCAAGATTCGCGTACTTACAGGTGTGAAATCCGTGCCGCTTATTTTATCGCACAATCGATTAATTAACAACTCTTGAGAAAAAGTGTTAATTCAATGTTACTAAGCAGATATGTCGTCGATACGCATCTTTAATTTTGTTTCACGCACGATCCCTTCCAACCTTGTAATTTTCTGCGCGAATATAACACCTCTTCTATAGAATGCTTCAATTTTGTTTATTTACTTTTCCAAACTATCAAAAAACTCATTTCTGTCTTGCTAAAATTAATCAATTTACTCTGATACCTGTGAAGGTGAAAAACAATTTTTTTTCATACTTGTTGAGTACTTGTAAAACAAGTTTTTATATTGGTCAATAAAGCACGCACGTTACTGATCTGAGTAAACAAGTAAACCATATATGGTCTTAAGGAAAAAAGTACACTTTTTCGTCTTAGGAAGATAAAGTGTACTTTATTGCTCTAGGAAAAAATAGCACTTTAATGTTCTAGAGAAATAAAAACCACTTTGTTGTTCTAGTGAAATAAAGACCACTTTACTGTTCTAGAGAAATAAAGACGACTTTTTTGTTCTAGTGAAATAAAGACACCTTTTTTTGTTCTAGAGAAATAAAGACGACTTTGTTGTTCTAGTGAAATAAAGACAACTTTATTGTTCTAGAGAAAAAATGACCACTTTATTGTTCTAGAGAAAAAATGACCACTTTATTGTCCTGCATATAAAGAGAAAATCCTTTTTTGCTCTAGATAAATAAAGCTTCCCTTTCTACCCATGTCACTAAAACATCCTTTGTTGCCCTAGGTGAATAAAGTTTAGATTTCTGTCCTACGTCAACAGAACATTCTTTATCACCCTAGGTAAATAAAGTTTCAATTTCTGCTCTAGGCCAACAAAACATTCTTTATCTCCCTAGGTAAATAAAGTTTCCATTTCTGCCCTACGCCAAGAAAACTTTCTTTATTGCCGTAGGTAAATAAAATTTCCATTTCTAACCTATGTCAAGAAAAAATTCTTTATCGCCCTAGGGAAACAAAGTTTCCATTTCCACCCTAAGTCAAAAAATAATTCCCCATCGCCCTAGGAAAATAAAGTTTCTATTTCTGCCTTACGTCAAAAAACATTCTTTATCGCTCTAGATAAATAGTTTTTCTCTTTTTACCCTATGTAAAAAGTTTCTTTTACTCTCCTAGGTAAAAAAGCGTACCCGTTCTTATTTACCCGTTTTTATTTACCCGTTCCCAAAAAACCAAACTCTCTTCCTTATTTTCAAAGCTTTTTTATCGCACTTGTTGATCAAAAACATTCCTTTTCCATCTCCTGATCCAAATACCGAAATTTTCGTAAATAAAATAAAAATTCACGTTTTGATCTTTCTGAAACAGAAAGTAATCAAAAGCTGAAAATTCGAAAACAAAAATCACGCTTACAAGTATCTTCGAAGTAGAACATAAATTGGCGCGTGACATTTCTGGTCACGCGAGAGCGGAAAATATATCAAAAGTGAAATCTGTCTGGAGGTCTAATACTGCGAGTTTCTTCCTGGCATTTTATTTGCCACTGTCTCTCTTTTCATCGGTTTTTTTTGTTTATATCACCCCTAGAATCTCAGCCCCCTTAGATCCAGTATCGCGGCGCCATTGATCGCAGTGCCTTTGGGATCGTCGTACGTTATCCAACCCCAGTGCCATCTCGATAATTTTAAATTAATGTTTTTGATTCGGGACAGAGCAAAGCGATCTTGATCATTTTGAGGCATGATCGGTTCTGCACAATGCGCCGCGGGTATAAACGCAAAGGTTCTCAAATCTATTTTATTTTGCAAAAATTCACTTCAATGGCAGAACTAATCTTTAGATTTGAATTGATCTGAGAATTGTGATTTTCAATTTCTTTTCTCAAACATAAATGTTTGAACATATGATTTTGTAAGTTTAAAGAGTCCTTATCGTGATAGATATGACATTGTAGATCATAGATTAAAGAGCTATATGAACCTTTTATGCTAGGATTGGATTTCTGAAACTATCCGTCATAGTATCAAATTTAGATCCTATATGATGATGATGATGAGAGTCGCTGATAGACCCCACAGAAACACGGTATTACGTTTCTGCATGCAGTTTCATAATGCTGGCTTTATTGGCCATATTAAACAATAATAACCTTCAATCTCGATCCATGCTTGTGCAACAAAGGATTTCAATCCGATCACAGAACAATGCGTGGGTTGGCAGCATTGTTTCGATCGTGGAGAAAGAAGATCATCCTTTGCGAACAAAGACCAGTGTAATTGATTTTCTTCGGAATTCCATTTTTACGAGACAAAAACAAGAAAAACATGCCTTCATATTTAATCTGCAAAGTGAAAAGTACATTTTGACAAAAACAAGTAGAACCAAGAAATACACATTTTATTGGTCAGTTATAACAGTTTACGGAATTTATGCATAAAGGTTAAAACGGCTTCTTTTGAATGCGGTCTGCTCCTTTTGTGACCGGGCCACTTAGGAATTTATCAATGAAAAAAAACGCAAAAAACCAGACCCCATGTTGAGAGGAAAACGTGTTTGTTGTTCCTTTGCAGGTTTCATTCTTCTTCGTAGACCGATCTATTATCTTGCACTGAAAAGAACAAGGTGGTGAAGATTGGTACCACCGCTCAATAGAAACTCTACTGCCGCACAAATCGAGATAATCCGAGCGCGTGGCTTCTTTGTCAAAAAATCCTATATCTCCTCATTATCGATGAGAATGTAAAAATGAAAGCAATCTTCATCTTCAGACTCAATATTCGGAATCCCTCCATTCCGTCAAAATCACTTTTTAATCAATTTCTATTTAAATCTTCGTAAAAAACAAATTGTATCCCAAAAATCTTAACCTTGAAGTTCTTTCTTTTAATTTAAAATGAATTTTACGCTTTTTTGGTCTGCACCTAACAGCGCTAACAGAAGGATTTAATTAAAATTGATTGATTGCTCTGTTCCTTTGAAACAACAATAGTATATTCACGAAACTTAACAAGCAGAAGGATTACAGATTGATTGCTCAGGAATAAACTAGATTCGCTAATGTTTTTAGAAGGAACATTTCGTGAGAGACGCTTCGGTGATTAATGTCTACCTATCAACACCTGCTCTCAGAACGCTCTAGATGGAATCGGTTATAATTAAAAGAACTGTTATTAACACGCTGTTGACTCGGTGTGAGCCTGACTTTTGGACCTCTAATTATCAAGTTTCTATATCAGATCTTACACAAAATTTCACCTCCGGTCAGATGCTGAATCTCAATTTTGATTGATTATGTGTTAATATTTTTGCATTGAAAGTCCAATTTACATCTGTAATATAAAATAGAAAGAAAAGTTTGAAGTTTAGGGATAATGACTGAATTTTAAAAAGAGACTAATTAAATATACAATATTGAGCAGATAATAACT